>JBBPMX010000339.1:0-15285 GCA_038090515.1 Pulveroboletus cf. viridisquamosus | reverse complement strand
GTTCGAGGCGCGCGAAGCGGGGTCTCTCTTTCTCCATGAGAACACAGTGAATATTGACCGAGACTGGTGAGTTGTCAGTGTTGAAACATTAATTCAGAGATAGAACTCACTGGGCGTGCGTGCGATGATGGGTCGGTGGAAGGGGCGGGTGGCAGTGCATTGTCCTTGTGCAGATGGGTAGATGCGACAGGTGAAGGCGGCTGTAGTGGTATCAGCACACAAATGATTCGAGAGAAACAGACCACTGACTGTATCATAATCAAATTGGAGTGCAAGTGTACTTGGCTGTATTTCAAGCTATACCATCATGTGAGAACCTGCCTGCCAGTGAGAGGGAGATGGATGAGTACCTCAAGAATGTCATCCCTGTCTTGTTGTGGTTGTGACCCAGTAGATTCCTGATGTGTTTTGTCAATGTTGGGTGTACAAGAACTTATCAAGATGTGAGTACTTACATGGAATGGGCCATACGACTCAGGAAGAATGTCTTGTAGGCGATGGATGATGATTTTCCCATCTTGAGATCCAGATGCGAGATAGCAGCTATCTGGGGACACAGCAAGTGACCGTATCACTTTGTCCTCATCAAGGACAGAGCCAATTCGAGCGAGTGTGGATGCATCTAGAAGAGTGACTCCTTGACGTGTGGCAGTAGCAACAAACTTGCCATTTGGGGCCAGCGCGATAGAGTCGATCATGTTCGCGCCATCGATGAGTGTCGGTGACTCGGCGAGCTGAGATCCGTCAGAGGTGTCAAACAACTTGACTGTGTTGTCGCTCGATGTCGCAACGATGCGCTGACCCGACCATGCGAGTGGGGTGAACCAATTAGGTACGGTGACGTCAATGGTGGTCAGCTTCTCTCCGCGGTGGCTGTCAAAAATGTGGATCGGCCCACGAACCTCGGCGGTGGCGATGCAGTCACCATCCGGAGAGAACCTGACTCCAAGGACATACTCGTCGTGTTCGAGGGGACCAACGAGTCTTTCTCCGCTTTGGATGTCCCAAATGGTCGCTGTCTTTTCGAATGTCCCAGTCGCGAATCGGGTCGAATCGGGAGTGATGTCAACTGCATACACGTAACTTGTCCCTTCCACGTGGATGGTCTTGTCGTGCATCTCCGCATCCCATACACTCGCCCCTTTGTCAGTCCCGACCACCACCCACTTCCCATCACCAGACACAGCGATTGCAAACACATAGTGTCCTGTTGTCCTTCCAACCTGTTGACCATCTGCGTATTGCCATCGGTGAATCCCCGCCCCGCCCCCGCTCAAAAGATGCTTTCTGTCCGGATGGAAAGCGAGCGCACATACCCAGCTAGTGCCACCAGCATCCAGAACTATTGTTTGATCTCACCGCATGGTTAGTACTATCACAGTCACTCCTCAGAACTGCCACTCACCAGCATTCATGGTCGACATCCTCGCTAGTGGCACACAACTCGTCGAGTGTCGAAATGTCAAGGGACAAGGTGTGTTGGTGGATGCGTGGTGCGCTCACTTGCTGTATATACACATGGCCTCGTTCCCTAATTTTGGTCTGTTTACCTAGACGCCTGGCATCTTCGGCACCACACTAATTTGCCAGGCGCAGTATCCGACAGCTTGATTGTACAGCTTGGTACATCACACCCAGCTCCGGGACACACGGCTCCTGGAAACACCACTCTGGACTACGATCGGACAATAAATCTACCTACGCGACCACTACGCCAGATAAGTATGAATGTGTGATGGGCGACATAACCGGGAAAAAACACGAGCCACAGTCCCACTGGTCCGCCCTATGTCTGCACCCTATCCTTTTTCTTCTTCTTTCGTGCCGGCGCGCGGCACTGGCAGTCGTCGCATGTTGAGACGGCGGTCCGGATCGGACAGTGTCAGGTTCGGTTCACGACGACGCTTCGTCGCGCTGGTGTGAACATCTCGAGCCTTGCCAGAAGGTTGCACGACGGACACCCTCGTCTCCGATGAGTTATCCGGTATGGACAGCCGAGCATGCTGCGTTGCAACCCCATCGGGTGCTGCCGTATCGTCCGCATCCTCACTGGACGATACCGGAACGATGATCCTGGGCTCGGACATCACGGCACAATATGTCTCTCGTGTCTCTGAAACCAAACACATGAGACACGCGACACCGAGAGAACACTTACACACGGGTACACAATACGAGTGACTTGGGCGCAGTGGTAGAAGCATCGTGTGCCAGATTTGGGGCTAAAACGAGCAGCGTGATCCTGGCAGACGCATCAGACGTGTGCAGAGGGGGGAGAAAGACGCACAAACGTCCTTGGGACCCCTATAGTCCCCAATCACCCCCCCCGCTGACGAGGATCCCCCGCCCCTTGGTCACCCGTACAATCTCCCGCGCGGATGCCTACCAACGTCGTTTCACAGTGAGCCCACTGTCAGACACACCGACGCTCACGTGGCTCGACTCCGGATCGCCGAGTGCACCAGCGTAAGTGAGTTCAAACACGGCACCGTGCTTGATCGCGGTGCGGACGAGGGTGTGTTTGAGGTGGAATGGCGGGCGGGGTTGGGTGAGAGGTAGCGCGATGATGTGCGCTGCGAATGGCGAGGGTTGACTGTGCGTCAAGCAAGCTGCGGAAAACGTGGCTTGTATCGTAGGCACGAGCGCAATGAGGTCGTATGCGCCCGTGATGGATGCATTCGCACACGTCTGACCCGGGGTCAGCACACGTAGACAGGATGATGAAAGCGCACCAAGCCAAACCCTTTCTCGCTCTCGCTATTGAGATGGATCGTCAGCCGTTTCAGAAACACAACACCGGGTCTCTTTTCAGCTGTGGCAAGACCATGCCCAGGGTGTTCACGTGTGTCTTTGGGTCCATCTTTTCCTCGATGGTCTGGTTGAGCGCGATGACGGTGTCCCACTGAATTGCAAGCGTGAGCGTGAGCGGGGTGAAAACGAGCGGACTGACGGTGGACGAGCAGATCAACACGAGCGTCGATGGCCGTGACCTGAGCCGGGTGTAGTTCTTCGTCTTCACACTGTTGGATTGGAGCTCCGGCCCGAGGAACTGGATCCCCGTATGCAGCCACTCGTCGACGCGCATACAGGCTCATCCACCCTCATCTCCGTCTGAGTCGAATCAGAATACTGTCGCTCACCTCCATAGTGCCAGCTGGGATGGGCTGTCGCGGCGATCTCCTTCCTTCGTGGCGTCGTGGGTCTCCTTGGGGTGTTTCAAGTTTGGGTCGATGTCAAGCCTGTCACCGCCACTTCTATTCGTCCCGTGCTTCGGCAATTTGCTAGCATCGCTTGGTAAACGCATTCATGAATGGCTCCCCCCGGACTCAGCGACTGTCGACAGCTTTGGGTACGTTACGAGTGATTTCAGAGGACAGGAACGAGATACGCAACAGCACAGGCGTTGGATAGCGAGGAGCGCATGTCGTTGGTCGGTCCGTCTGACAACGTTGGGGTACGTGTATCTCATCCATCTCTCCCTTCTTGAAAGCCAGCAGCGCGTTGCGATGCAGCCTCTAGGGTGACCCAGTCTACATATTCCAGAACATCCTTTCTGTCCCTCTCACGAACACCGCTCTATGAACGTCACTCTGCGGGCTCTCTGTCCCATGCGGACATGAATACCGGTGTCCAACCGCATTTTTCATTTTTAGGGAGGCGTTCGAGCGCACACCGGCCCAAGTCACGATATGCAGTTGGGTAGGATCTAAAGACTGAACAGCACGCGTACGCTCACGGGAAGATCCCAAACCCGGGCACGCGCTCACTCCTATGAAAAAGTAGGTTCCTCGAACAACAACGGATCGCATTGATGACGAGGATTAGACACATCAGCATCGTGCAGATGTTTCTTGAACGCTGCAAAGTGGCCATCATCAAGGAGATGAAAGGTCCGCAACGTGGTGTTGGACGTTGGTCATCTATCTATCGACCAGGGAAGGGTCATGCAAAGCAGATGGACCACCCCCATCATCATCGTGACATCTCCGCGACACGAACCCTCCGCGCATTCCTGGGCAGGACGTCCGGAGAACGACAACGCCGTCAGAATCTGATCCATGATTCCCCGTGTTCTGGATCGCGTTGCAGGTGTGTGCGGCCAGCGTCATGCATATCGACAGTGAATATTGACATGTCGTTTCATGGCTTCACATCCGCCAGACCCTGAAAGACGATGTGGGCTCGGACAATGCGTTCCACCCGTCCCACACGGCGAGGAACCCCTTTTCTTGTTCGCACCCGTGACGCCACCCTACGATTGATTCACGCAGCCATGTCTTTGGCACTGATAGCCTCGTGCTCGAGAAAGGCGCTTGTGACGCGCTCGAGGTAGACGTCGCTGCTCAAGGGTACACGCTGGGAGTGTCTCGAGCTGTCCAAACGGATCCTCTCTTGTCTCGAGCGAGGGCCGATTCGGCGAATCGGAACGTACGAGGCCAGTCGGGTACACTTCCCAATGACTGAGAGGTGCGTACCTGTCGCGTGGTCCCCGTACACGAGGCATGTACGTGGATTGGCCCATCGAGGGTCTCAACTTGCCCGTCGGTATCATCACCAATCCACGCGATGGTGGTTGGGGGAGTCCTCCATCGAATGGCGTTACTTTCAGCTGGATTGGACCCACGCTCTGTGCCGGGACTGCCCTAGGTTTTACCAGTGTGGTCGCGCAATTCCTGGTACTAGTCATTTGTGCACTGTCATCATTACATCTCGAGAATAATATACATACATCCGCTAAACTAGGTTGCTGGTATCAGTCCGTGACATCATGTGCGCTGGAATGAGTACAACACATCCACGCGGGTAACCGTACCCTGACCGAGAATACCACATCGTCCGATCCTTCTGCATGCTAATCCAATGTGAGTGACAACAAAGTGAGATGAAGTTGCACGCACCACGACACCGACCCCTGTGGTGAGCTGAGGATCTGTTGTCGGTTGCACCTAAAAGAATGTGAGTGATCGCGACAAAGCCCGTACTGTCGGAAAATTGTCGTACTGGATGTACTGTCCTTGGATTTGCAGAACGTTGATTGGCACGGGTAAATCCCCAGCCCCGAGGTTTGGCACGACGATGTTGTGGAAACTGTCGAGCAATGAGCTGCAGCATATGAACACAAGGAATAGCAAACCCTTTTTATTCCCGCGGCTGTTCGCTAACACGAGGTGTTAATACACCGCGACTGATCATCTGATGAGAAGGAGCACTCACTGGCTTGCGTTGGTTCGCAGCCATTCTTGAGGGACCCTCGTTTGCGGCGCCAACATTTGATAGCTCGTGCGAAGTAGACTGACGAGGCTGGGACACGTTTCCCGAGTGTTGCTTGGAGGTGTGTGAAGCGGGGTCCCTCTTTCTCCATGAGAATATGGTGAATATTGAGCGAGACTGGTGAGTTTTCAGTGATGAAACATTAAACATGGTTCGGTGGTAGAGCTCACTGGGCGCGCATGCGATGATGGGTCAGCGGAAGGGGCGGGTGGCAGTGCATTGTCCTTGTGCAGATGGGTAGATGCGACAGGCGAAGGCGGCTGTAGTGGCATCAGCACACGAGTGAATCGAGAGAAACGGACCACTGACTGCATCATAATCAAATTGAAGCGTGAGTGTACTTGGCTGTATTTCAAGCTATACTATCATGTGAGAACAAGCCTGAGAGGGAGATGGATGGATGAGTACCTCGAGAATGTCATCCCTGTCTTGTTGTGATTGCAACCCAGTAGACTCCTGATGTATCTTGTCAATGCTGGGTGCACAGGAATCCATCAGATGAGTACTTACACGGAAAGGGCCATACGACTCAGGAAGAATGTCCTGTAGGCGATGGATGATGATTTTCGCATCTTGACATCCAGCTGCGAGATAGCAGTTGTCTGGGGACACAGCGAGTGACCATATTGATTTGTCCTTATCAAGGACAGGACCAATGCGGTCGAGTGTGGACCCATCTAGAAGAGTGACTCCTTGACGTGTGGCAGTAGCGACAAACCTGCCATTTGGGGCCAGCATGACAGAGTAGAGGACATTCTCGCCATCGAAGATCGTTGGCGACTCGGCAAGTTTGGATCCATCAGCAGTGTCGAACAGCTTGAGTTTTTTGTCCTCCGATGTCGCAACGATATGCTGACCCGACCATGCGAGTGGGGTGAACCAATTAGGTATGGTGACATCGATGCTGATCAGCTTCTCTCCGCTGTGGCTGTCAAAAATGCGGATCAGCCCAAGAAGTTCGGCGGTGGCGATGCGGTCGCCATCCGGAGAGAAGCTGACTCCGATGACAGCCTTGTCACATTCGAGGGGACCAACGAGTCGCTCTCCACTTTCGATGTCCCAAATGGTCGCTGTCTTCACTGTCCCAGTCGCAAATCGGGTTGAATCAGGAGTGATGTCAACTGCAAGCACCTGATTTGTCTCTTCCACATCGATGGTCTCGTCGCGCATCTCCGTATCCCAAACACTCGCCCCCACAGCCCCAACCACCACCCACTTCCCATCACCAGACACAGTGATGGCGTTCACCTCGAGTTCTATTGTCTTTCCAACCTGTTGGCCATCTGGATATTGCCATCGCCGAATCCCCCCCCCACCCCCGCTCAAAAGATGTTTCCTGTCCGGATGGAAAGCGAGCGCAAATGCCGGGTCAGTGGTACCAGTATCCAGAACTGTTGTTTGATCTCACCACATGGTTAGCACTATCACAGTCACTCCTCAGAGGTGCCACTCACCAGCATTCATGGTCGACATCCTCTCTGGTGGTACACAACTCGTCGAGTGTCAAAATGTCAAGGGACAAGGTGTGTTGGTGGACGCGTGGTGCGCTCACTTGCTGTATATACACATGGCCTCGTTCCCTAATTTTGGTCTGTTTACCTAGACGCCTGGCATCTTTAGTACCCACACTGGCTTGCCAGGCACAGTATCTGACAGCTTGGTTGCACGACTTGGTACACCTCTACGATGGGTTCACACAGCCATGCCTTTGCCATCAATAGCCTTGAGCTCGAGACAGAGGCATTGGTGACGCGCTCAAGGTAGACGTCACCACCCAAGGGTACACACTGGAGTATCTCAAGTTGACCCGTATGGGTCGTCTCTCGTCTCAAGCAAGGGCATCCGACGAATTGGAACGTATGAGGCCAGTCGAGCATTTTTCTCAACGAGTGAGAGGTGCGTACCTGTTGCGTAGTCCCCGTATGCGAGGAATGTACATAGGTTGGGCTCATGGAGGGTCTCTTAACTCGCCCGTCGGTATCATCAACGAGATGACGGTTGGGGGAGTCATCCGTCGAATAGCATCACTTGAGATGTGATCACATCAAAGTCTTTAGGCACGCTTACATCGCTAGTACTCGTTTATGCATCGATACACGATCACACTTCCAAGTCGTTTCGTCATGAGCAAAAAGATGCGTATGAATTAAATCTGCCTACGCGACCACCACGCCAGATAAGTATGAACGTGTGATGGGCGACATAACCGGGAAAAAACACGAGCCACAGTCCCACTGGTCCGCCCTATGTCTGCACCTTATCCTTTTTCTTCTTCTTCTTTCGTGCCAGCACGCGGCACTGGCAGTCGTCGCATGTTGAGACGGCGGTCCGGATCGGACAGTGTCAGGTTCGGGTTCACGACGACGCTTCATCGCGCTGGTGCGATCATCTCGAGCCTTGCCAGAAGGCCGCACGACGGACACCCTCGTCTCCGATGAGTTATCCGGTATGGACAGCCGAGCATGCTGCGTTGCAACCCCATCGGGTGCTGCCGTATCGTCCGTATCTTCATTGGACGATACCGGAACGATGATCCTGGGCTCGGACATCACGGCACGATATGTCTGTCGCGTCTCTGAAACCAAACACATGAGACACGCGACACCGAGAGAACGTGTACGCACGGGCACGCAACACGAGTGACTTGGGCACAGTGGTGGAAGCGTCGTGTGCCAGATTTGAGGCTAAACCGAGCAGAGTGATCCTGGCAAACGCATCAGACACGTGCAGAGCGAGGAGAAAGACGCACAGGTTCCGAACGTCCTTGGGACCCCTATAGTCCCCAATCACCCCCCCACTGACGAGGATCCCCTGTCCCTTGGTCACCCGCACAATCTCCCGCGCGGATGCCTACCAACGTCGTTTCACAGTGAGCCCACTGTCAGACACCCCGACGCTCGCATGGCTCGATTCCAGATCACCGAGTGCACCCGCGTAAGCGAGCTCAAACACGGCACCGTGCTTGATCGCGGTGCGGACGAGGGTGTGTTTGAGGTGGAATGGCAGGCGGGGTTGGGTGAGGCCCGTGAGGGGTAACGCGATGATGTGAGCCGTGAATGGCGAGGGTTGGCTATACGTCAAACAGGCTGCGGAGAATGTCGCTTAGGTCGTAGGCACGAATGCGATGAGGTTGTATGCGCCCGTGATGGATGCATTCGCACTCGTCTGACCCGGGGTCAGCACACGTAGACAGGATGATGAAAACGCACCAAGCCAAACCCTTTCTCGCTCTCGTTGTTGAGATGGCTCGTCAGCCGTTTCAGAAACACGACACCGGGTCTCTTTTCAGCTGGGGCAAGACCATGTCCAGGGTGTTTATATGCGTCTTTGGGTCAATCTTTTCCTCGATGGTCTGGTTGAGCGCGATGACGGTGTCCCACTGAATTTCAAGTGTGAGCGGGGTGAAAACGAGCGGACTGACGGTGGACGAGGTCAACACGAGCGTCGATGGCCATGACCTGAGCCGGGTGTAGTTCCTCGTCTTCACACTGTTGGGTTGGAGCTCTGGCCCGAGGAACTGGATCCCCGTATGCAGCCACTCGTCGACGCGCATACAGGCTCATCCACACTCATCTCCGTCTGAGTCGAATCAGAATACTGTCGCTCACTTCCATAATACCAGCTGGGATGGGCTGTCGCGGCGATCTCCTTCCTTCGTGGCGTCGTGGGTCTCCTCGGGGTGTTTCAAGTTTGGGTCGATGTCAAGCACCGCCACTTCTATTCGTCCCCCCCCGCTTCGGCAATTGACCAGCATCGCTTGGTAAACGCGTTCGTGAATGGCTCCCCCCGGACTCAGCGACTGTCGACAGCTTTGGGTACGTTACGAGTGGTTTCAGAGGAAACGAGATACGCAACAGCACAGGCGTTGGATAGCGAGGAGCGCATGTCGTTGGTCGGTCCGTCTGACAACATTGGGGTACGTGTATCTCATCCATCCCTTCTTGAAAGCCAGCAACGCGTTGCGATGCAGCCTCTGGGGTGACCCAGTCTACATATTCCAGAACATCCTTTCTATGAATGTCACTCTGCGGGCTCTCTGTCCCATGCGGACATGAATACCGGTGTCCAACCGCATTTTTTCACTTTTAGGGAGGCGTTCGAGCGCACACCGGCCCAAGTCACAATATGCAGTTGGGTAGGATCGAAAGACTGAACAGCACGCGTACGCTCACGGGAAGATCCCAAACCCGGGCACGCGCTCACTCCTATGAAAAAGTAGGTTCCTCGAACAACACCGGATCGCATCGATGACGAGGATCAAACACATCAGCATCGCGCAGATGTTACTGCAAAGCAGCCATCATCAAGGAGATGAAAGGTCCGCAACGTGGTGTTGGACGTTGGTCATCTATCTATCGACCAGGGAAGGGTCATGCAAAGCAGATGGACCACGCCCATCATCATCGTGACATCTCCGCGACACGAACCCTCCGCGCATTCCTGGGCAGGACGTCCGGAGAACGACAACGCCGTCAGAATCTGATCCATGATTCCCCGTGTTCTGGATCGCGTCGCAGGTGTGTGCGGCCAGCGTCATGCATATCGACAGTGAATATTGAAATGTCGTTTCATGGCTTCACATCCGCCAGACCCTGAAAGACGATGTGGGCTCGGACAATGCGTTCCACCCGTCCCACACGGCGAGGAACCCCTTTTCTTGTTCACACCCGTGACGCCACCCTACGATTGATTCACGCAGCCATGTCTTTGGCACTGATAGCCTCGTGCTCGAGAGAGGCGCTCGTGACGCGCTCGAGGTAGACGTCACTGCCCAAGGGTACACGCTGGGAGTGTCCCAAGTTGACACAAAATGGTCGTCTCTCGTCTCAAGCGAGGGTTGATCCGGCGAATCGGAACGTACGAGGCCAGTCGGGTACACTTCCCAATGACTGAGAGGTGCGTACCTGCGTACCTGTCGCGTGGTCCCCGTACACGAGGCATGTACGTGGGTCGGTCGAGGGTCTTAACTTGCCCGTCGGTATCATCACCAATCCACGCGATGGTGGTTGGGGGAGTCCTCCATCGAATGGTGTTACTTTCAGCTGGATTGGACCCACGCTCTGTGCCGGGACTGCTCTAGGTTTTACCAGTGTGGTCGCGCAATTCCTGGTACTAGTCATTTGTGCACTGTCATTGTTACATCTCGAGAGTAATATACATACATCCGCTAAACTAGGTTGCTGGTATCAGTCCGTGACATCATGTGCGCTGGAATGAGTACAACACATCCACGCGGGTAACCGTACCCTGACCGAGAATACTACATCGTCTGATCCTTCTGCATGCTAATCCATTATGAGTGATGACAAAGTGAGATGAAATCGCACGCACCACGACACCGACCCCTGTGGTGAGCTGAGGATCCGTTGTCTGTTGCACCTAAAAGAAAGTGAGTGATCGCGACAAAACCCGTACTGTTGGAAAATTGTCGTACTGGATGTACTGTCCCTGGATTTGCAGGACGTTGATTGGCACGGGTAAATCCCCAGCCCCGAGGGTTGGCACGACGATGTTGTGGAAACTGTCAAGCGATGAGCTGCAGCATATGAACACGAGGAATAGCAAACCCTTTTTATTCCCGTGGCCGTTCGCTGACACGAGGTGTCAATACACCGCAACTGATCGTCTGATGAGAAGGAGCACTCACTGGCTTGCGTTGGTTCGCAGCCATTCTTGAGGGACCCTCGTTTGTGATGCCGACATTTGATAGCTCGTGCGAAGTAGACTGTCGAGATTGAGGCAACTTTCCCGAATGTTGCTTGGAGGTGTGTGAAGCGGGGTCCCTCTTTCTCCGCGAGAATATATTGAATATCGAACGAGACTGGTGTGAGTTGTCAGTGACAAAACATTAAATATGGTCAGAGGAAGAGCTCACTGGGTGTGCATGCGATGGTGGGTCGGCGGAAGGGGTGGGTGGCAGTGCGTCGTCCTTGTGGGGATGGGTAGATGTGACAGGTGAAGGTAGCTGTAGTGGCATCAGCACACGAGTGAATCGAGAGAAACGGACCACTGACTGTATCATAATCAAATTGGAGTGCGGGTGTACTCGGCTGGATCTCAAGCTATACCATCATGTGAGAACTAGCCTGAGAGGGAGATGAATGAGTACTTCGAGAATGTCTCGCTGTGATTGTGACCCAGTAGATTCCTGGTGTGTCTTGTCAATGTTGGGTGCACAGGAACCCATCAGATGAGTACTTACACGGAAAGGGCCATATGACTCAGGAAGAATGTCCTGGAGGCGATGGATGATGATTTTCCCATCTTGACATCCAGCTGCGAGATAGCAGTTGTCCAGGGACACAGCGATTGAGCATATCCTTTTGTCCTCATCAAGGAGGGAACTGATTCGGTCGAGTGTTGATGCATCTAGAAATGTGACCCCTTGAGGTGTGGCAGCAGCGACAAACTTGCCATTCAGGGCTAGTATGATAGAGCGGATCTCATCCTCGCCGTCGAAGAGTGTCGGTGACTCGGCGAGCTGAGATCCATCAGAGGTGTCGAACAACGTGACTTTCCTATCCTCCGATGTCGCCAAGATGCACTGACCCGACCATGCGAGCGGGGTGAACCAATCAGGGACGGTGGTGTCGATGGTGATCAGCTTCTCTCCGCGGTGGCTGTCAAAAATGCGGATCGGCCCACGACGTTCGGCGGTGGCGATGCGGTCGCCGTCCGGAGAGAACCTGACTCCGATGACAACGTTGTCATGTCCGAGGGGACCAACGAGTCGCTCTGCACTTTGGATATCCCAAATAGTCGCTGTCTCTTCCAAATATGTCCCAGTCGCAAATCGGGTCGAATCGGGACTGATGTCGACTGCAACCACGTCACTTTCCTCTTCCACATGGATGGCCTCGTCGCGCATCTCCACATCCCAAACACCCACCCCTTCCCTAGTCCCAATCACCACCCACTTCCCATCGCCAGACACAGCGATGGCATTCACCTCAAGTTCTGTTGTCCTTCCAACCTGTTGACCATCTGCGTACTGCCATCGCTGAATCCCCTCCTCAACCCCGCTTAGAAGATACTTCCCGTCCGGATGGAAAGCGAGCGCATACACCGGGAAAGTGCTACCAGTGTCAAGAACTATTCTTTGGTCTCACTGCATAGTTAGCACTATCACAGTCACTCCTCAGAGCTGTCACTCACCAGCATTCATGGTCGACATCCTCTCTGGTGGTACACAACTCGTCGAGCGTCGAAATGTTAGGGAACAAGGTGTGTTGGTGGACGCGTGGTGCGCTCACTTGCTGTATACACAGGGCCTCGTTCCCTAATTTTGGTCTGTTTACCTAGACGCTGGTGTCTTCGGCGCCCACACTGACTTGCCAGGCGCAGTACCCGACAGCTTGATTGTACAGCTTGGTACATCACACACAGCTCCGGGACACACGGCTCCTGGAAACACCACTCTGGACTACGATCGGATAATCCCATGGATCAGGAATGCGGCAGATAGGCGACCCTCTTTCCTTCATCGTCCGCTAACTGAATCTCTGGCTCATGACCGGACACTCCGAGCTCGCTTTCGACGGTGAGTGAGTGCAGGGTCGATGCCAGCTGGTCCCGATGGATGAGCCAAAAGGAATGGTGAAGAGTGTCGTGGCATACATCCGACCGGAGGCGCTCGGGACAATGGAGAGAGGCTGCGCGAGGGGGGCTTCCGACACTGCGAGTGTTCGCATCCGTAGCGCACGACCCGTGACGCCATCCTACGATGGGCTCACACAGCGATGTCTTTGGCATTGAGGGTCTCGTGCTCGTGACAGAGGCGTTCATGACTCGCTCGAGGTCGATATCGCTGACACTCCGAGTCGGAGTGTCTCGGGTTGACCCAAACGGGTCATCTCTCGTCTCAAGCAAGGGCAAATCCGGCAAAGCGGAACGTATGAGGCCAACCGGATACAATTCCCGACGAATAGGTGCGTACCTGTTGCTGGTCCCCATACGGGTTGGCTCATGGAGGGTCTTTCAAATCGCTCGTCGGTATCATAACACGTCCGGCGAGATGGCAATTGGGGAAGTAACTAGTTCAATAGCATCACTCGAGCAATGTGATCAAATCATGGTCTTTAGACGCGCCAACTTATCGCGCTAGTGCTCCCTTTCCCTTTGTACATCGGTTATGCAAAGAATACACTCACGCTTCCAAGTCGTTTCATCATGCTCAAACAGATGCGTACGAATTAAATCTCCCTACATGACCACTACGCTGGATAAGTGTAAACGTGTGATGGACGACGATGCGATGCAACCGGGAAAACACGAGCCACAGTCCCACCGATCCGCCCTATGTCTGTACTCCCTCTTTCGTGCCGGCGTGCTTTCTGTTGCATCGTTATTGACGGTACTGGCAGTCTTCGCACATTGAGGCGCCGGTCCAGATCCAACAGCGTCAGGTTCGGTTCACAACGGCGCTTCGTCGTCCCGATGCGATTATCTCGAGCCTTGCCGAAAGGCCACACGGCGGACACCCTCGTCTCGGGTGAGTTATCCGGTACGGACGACCGCGCATGCTGCGTTGCAACCCCATCGGGTGCTGCCGCATCTAATCCATCCTCGCTGAACGACACCGGAACGACGATCCTAGGTTCAGACATCACGGCACGATATGTCTGTCACGTCTCTGAAACAAAACACGAGACACGCGACACCGAGAGAACGCGTACGCACGGGCGCGCAACACGAGCGACTTGGGCACAGTGGTGGAACCGTCGTGCACTAGATCCGGGATCAAACCGAGCAGCGTGATCCTGGCAGACGCATCAGACGTGTGCAGAGGGGGAGAAAGACGCACAAACGTCCTTGCGACCCCTATAGTCCCCAATCACCCCCCCACTGACGAGGATCCCCCGCCCCTTGGTCACCCACACAATCTCCCGCGCGGATGCCTACCAATGCCGTTTCAGTGAGCCCACTGTCAGACACACCAATGCTCGCGTGGCTCGATTCCGGATCGCCGAGTGCACCGGCGTAAGCGAGTTCGAACACGGCACCGTGCTTGATCGCGGTGCGGACGAGGGTGTGTTTGAGGTGGAACAGCAGGCGGGGTTGGGTGAGGGGTAACGCGATGATGTGCGCTGCGAGTGGCGAGGGTTGACTGTGCGTCAAGCACGTTGCGGAGAACGTGGCTTGTATCGTAGGCACGAGCGCAGTGAGATTGTATGCGCCCGTGATGGATGCATTCGCACTCGTCTGACCCGGGGTCAGCACACGAAGACAGGATGATGAAAGCGCACCAAGCCAAACCCTTTCTCGCTCTCGTTGTTGAGATGGATCGTCAGCCGTTTCAGAAAGACGACGGCGGGTCTCTTTTTCAGCTGGGGCAACACCATGTCCAAGGTGTTTATATGCGTCTTTGGGTCAATCTTTTCCTCGATGGTCTGGTTGAGCGCGACGACGGTGTAGCCCACTGTATTGCAAGTGTGAGCGTGAGTGGAGTGAAGACGAGCGGACTGACGGTGGACGAGGAGGTCGACACGAGCGTCGATGGCCGCGACTTGGGCCGGGGTAAACACGACGGTACTCGTCACTTGAGGTTGCTTTCCCTTCTTTTCGGATGGTAGCGCTGCACGGGTTTGGTGTGCGACGACGGGAACGTTGAGGTCAAAGAACATGACGAAGCTGAACGAAAGGGAGGCAACTTTGGAAGGGAGCTGGAAAGCGCTACCATCCCCTATTCGCAGAGTAGCAATCGTACCATTGTAACTCACCAATCCAACTCTCTCAGCCAGTCGCCTTACCGAAGCGACATCTAAGGACATTGCCGTACGTTCTTCCTTTGTTGCCTCTGTTTGCTTCCAGTCCTTTGCGCGAGGAACCACCACTTTTCCTCGAGCGACATTATGTGTCTGTCTCTCCAGCTTGTGCTGCACGGAAATGAGTTCGTGTGACTGCGCTTCATAGAGTCGCTTCTCTTGGACGTCAGTCAGCCTGCGGTCTCACGATGTGAGGTGTCCACGGGGTCCCTGAAGATGAGCCAGTCTCTACCCCTGTCCTTGCGGGCCT
>JBBPMX010000338.1:0-15290 GCA_038090515.1 Pulveroboletus cf. viridisquamosus | reverse complement strand
CAGTACTTATCAATTTATTAAGACAGAAAATGACTCACTGCACACAATGATAAATATTCTGCTGCAAACCCCTTCTCAAACAGCATACAAGGAATATATCAGCTTGACACTGCTCTTTGTGGGCACTCTTAGCAAGTCCTCACTAGGCTAAATATTGGAAGATAATGAGCTCTTTAGTAAACTGTTCAAACTTTTAAAATGGAACACTTTCACTCCAGAAACTGTTATGACTGTGTTGAGCAGCCATCAGAAGGAGATGGGAAGACCCTTCAGCCGGAAGAAACCAAACCTACAGCTGATAATGAGGCTAGCTGGCAAAGAGAGAAATCCTGTAACCCTGGCAGAGGAGCTACAAGTGCCAGTGTAGGCAATTGAAGGAGAACCCTTAGCAGACAAGGTTTTAACTCAAGTCCCAGGGGCCTACAAGAGGTGAACTAGACAAGTGGTCAAAGCTGGGGTTTAGCCAGCTGGGATCACTGCCTTATATATTAGCAAGGCCTGCACACAGACCAAACAGTACACTACTATACATGGTAATAATAGATAAGGCTATGTTACGTATGGTAAGATATGTAGTAATGACCATGGATAAAGAATGGAAGTGTGGATGGAGATGAAAAGGGCAAGGCTGCCATGAGGCAAACCCTGAGATCTGCGGAAATGGAATCTAAGATAAATAAGATGTAATACATGGAGGAGATTAGATCAGATCGGGAGATCTAGGAAGTGACAGGATTGCTGTGGAGATCCGATGGAGATAAAGGTTAGGATAGTCTAGGGGTTGTCAACGTGTAACCCTAGAGGCTATGATGTCAGCAATGATGTCAGGGGCTGGACTCATCATGTGACTGGTCATGTGATTGGCCTCGTGGAGATCACATGACATAAGGAGCATGAGAGAAGGTAAAGAATGTAAAAAGAAGTGTGAGAATAAAGTTAGTTGCACACAGTTCATAACAGAAACAACCTTAGAATGGGTCTCAACATTCATAACATCATGCAGTGGCTCAAATAAATGTCCTAATATTGGGCCATGTTGAAAAGATTTGGTATTTGCAAGAGAACTAAAATAGATTAGCTCTGATTCTTGCAGGGTTATTAGTAGCCCTAACTCCTACCCTGAAGATGGGCCCTTATTCATGTGATTTGGTTGCCATGGCACTGAGATATAATGATTTTAAAATGACATGTAATTGGGACACTTATTTGGGTATAATGTTATTACCCAATTTTTAGTAAATAACATAATGTTCTGATGGATACTTAGTTTAAAACTTGTCTTATTATGTAAATTACATAACCCTGGGAACTATAAAGAGCAGAGATACCATCTAGCTAGCTTTACTTCACTATAAAACCTATTTTTGCCTCTGCTAGAGTTCATATTCTCTTTTTCAAATCTATCCAGAAAGGGAAAATATCAAATTATGTAGGCCCTTCTTCTAAGCTTTCTTCTATTGACAAAAGAAAAATTGTCTCTAGTATTACCTTTGGCAAGGTTGAAAATGCTGTTCAGGCAACTCATATCATCAATTCTACTCTCTCCTATCCTATCTCTCCTCAAAATGTTCACAATGTGCTAAAATCTGCATCTTTAGAGGCTGCAATCAAGAAAAAAAAATCACTCTTGTCTGTGAAATAGTAAAGTTTGGAGGAGGCTTCTGATGGTTTGGGGATGTATGAGCTAGAATGGAGTGGGGATTCTTGCAGAGGTAGAAGGGAGTATGAATGCTAAGCAATATGTCTCCATTTTAAAGAATATTCTGCTTCCTGTTATAGAAAAACCAGGTATTTCTGAAAAGAGCATTATCTTTTAACAAGATAATAAACACAAGCATACTTCTAAAATGGCCTAGGAGGAGCTGGGATCTCAATTGGCTAGCACATTCTCCAGATCTTAATCCTATTGAACATCTCTGGCAAATCCTCAAAAAGAAGCTTAATAACTATATAATAACACCAAGAGGGGTTTGGTAGCTTTGAAATAGGACTGGAATGGAATAGGACAAAATAGAGCCTAAGAAATGTCAAAGATTGATAGAAATCATGCCTAGAAGACTAGAGGCAGTGATAAAGGCAATGGGAGGGCATATGTAATGATGACCTGGCATCATCATTGATGCATGGTGACCCTCATTACTCATGGTGCCATGAATCCCAAGGATATCTGAATTCCAAAAATTATCTCACAACCAGGATGTCCATTGTACAATAGTGGAGTCTCAATACTGCCAGGTATTCTGTGTAAAGTTCCTTAACTGAAAACTACCTCTTAATCATGGCAATCTCTATGTCCAGTGAACATGCATTCTCATCATCTGTGATTACCATTACTAAACAACATAATCATCTCACTAATAACATTGTCAAGGCTTTTCAATATCTCAAGTATTTCTTCTGATGAGACTTGGTGTTACAATTTATGTTTACACCTTGTATCTTTTTCTTTTGTTAGACTCATCTCTCCTTACTTAGTTCTCTTTACACTAAGCTTGTAGCTCCTTCCATCACATGCTTGATAGTTCTCCTATATTTTTTCATATTCTTTCATATTCCATGATTATTCATTGCTCTCATTTTGTTATTGGTTCATTGACTCAATGATCAGTCCACCATTTATTCTTTTATGTTCTTTTACTTTCTATATGATTACTCAGCATCCTTCAGTCTTCATATATAAACTGCCATATAGTCTCTCATGTCTCTAGTTTAGACCTGTGTAAAAGGGCAGTAATTGCCCACTCAACCACTGCCCAAGGAGTAGCAGGAACAACTGAGGGGAGCCCAGGAGCAAAAAAGAATATATATATGAAGTAGGTGCAGATGTGAGTGCAATGTCTGATCAACTCCAAAGCAAAACAAGCAATCTCCATAAGAAAATAGTGAAGGGAGAAGAAAAATAACATGAAGTTATGGAATGGGGATGAAGCAAAGATAGGGTAAGGAAATGATATAAGGAATGTGTACTGGCATGGCATTGGATGTGAGTCTGACCTTTCTATTCATCTCCAGCTACTCCTATAGGACATTGATAACTTCTATGTAGGAGCTATAGGAGTTCATCCAGGAGTTTGTTAGTGAACTTTGAAGTTGGACAGGAGAGCCTGGAGGAGATTGGAGTTGTCATCTCTAACAAGACCTACTTGGCTTACTTAATCCTATTCCTTTTCTTGTGTCTTTGCTCTATGTTAGAGATGACAACTCCAATCTCCTCTGGGCCCTCCTGTCCAACTCTGATGTCCCTTAATGAACTCCTATATGAACTCCTATAACTCCTATGTAGGAGTTACTAATGTCCTATAGGAGCAGTTGAAAATGGATAGAAAGATCAGACTTGTATCCAATATTATGTCAGTACTCACTTCTTATGTCATTCCCATACTCTACCTTCATTTCATCCCTATTCCATAATTTCATGCCATTTCTCCTCCCCTTTTACTATTTCCTTACAGAGATTGCTTGTTTCACTTCAGAGTTGATTGAACTTCATGCTCACATCTTTACCCTCTTTATATATATATTCCCTTTCACTCCTGGACTCCCCTCAGTCATTCCTACTACTCCTTAGGCAGCAGCTGAGGTAAGTGCCAGTTTTACTTTACCTTACCACTGTTGCTAATTAGTGTAATGGACAATTACTGCCCTTTACTTAGATTTCTCACACTCTACACCTAAGTGAGTGCTTTTGCTCTTGTCTGTGTCCTATCCTGATCACAAGGGATAGTCCTTGGTCCACCCACTTCACTGGGAAGTCTTCCACCTGGTCTGTGCCAGGATGAACCATTGGCCTTGCCATTAGCAAGGAACCCCTTGTCTCAGAATCTTAGGACCTTCACCAAGTTTATGCCTGACCCTTTGGGATCAACCATAACACTTGGTGTTTTGTGAGTCACTGGATCCCTCAATATGGTAATGAAGAAGCTATGTTGTCTATATCACAACTTGTCATCTAAATAATCACCTTAGCCTGTTTGTCTCACACAATGACTAAGGTAAGCTATATACACAATACCAATACAATGCTTATACTTACTCAAGTATATAGCATAAAATCTTTATGTAATAGATTAAGAACCTTTAGCATGCTTTTGCTTTTAACCTCTTAGCACCTTCTGGTGTGTAGCTAAGTGTTTCACAATATTGGTCCAGAAAGCATCTGGGTGTGCATCAATGTAAGTATAGACTAAAAGCCAATCAGCAAGTATAAGATTCTTATGAAATGTTTCCTATGTCAATGGTGGTTTTGCAGAGGTGACAGGCACATCC
Source organism: Pulveroboletus cf. viridisquamosus (assembly GCA_038090515.1). NCBI lineage: Eukaryota > Fungi > Basidiomycota > Agaricomycetes > Boletales > Boletaceae > Pulveroboletus > Pulveroboletus cf. viridisquamosus. The sequence continues at coordinate 11,024 of JBBPMX010000338.1, read as the reverse complement.
TTAGTATGCTTTGACCACTTTAGAGTCTGAGATAGAGATATATGATATAGTACACAGTAGGTCTCAGTAGACTGTGATAGATAGTTACTATATTCCACAATACCTATAGTATGCAGTAGGTCTAAAGTGTCAGAACCACGATTTCTTCAATGTCTATTACGATACTTCACGACCTTATCTTAGCCCCATTTCCTTAATCCACCGATTACTTTAGCATTCTCTTCATTATTTCACCAATTCGGGTCTAGGCTACCCTCATTTGCACCACTCCATTCCATCAACGTCAAGTCTAGCCTATTGACACGACCTCTGACATCATTCCATATCTATGACGTCACGCTACGTCATTCCATTTCTATTTATCATCCGCTTACTTATATTTCACATCCGATCGTAGACCGATCACATTAACCTATTTATATCCATAGATCGTTGATCCGTTAGTCATTCTTGGGTCAAGGGCTTCGCTCGGATCTTACCCAGATCTCGATCGTTGCTTAGGGCTTAACAGGCATTAGGGTTAGATTACCTTATATAAGTAGTACATATCCTGTAATTAGCCTTCGTTCTTGGAATTCTCATCGCTGTAGGTCATTCTCTGTGTGTGTGCCATTGCCGCACCTTAGTCTGTCTTATGGTTTCGGCCTCACTTGCTTCTCACTTTGAGTTGCCTGTGTTGTTCCTGATATAATTCCAAGAACCACCCCCTTCGTCTCTCGCATCTTCAAACTTATTGTCGTCGCGCCAGACTCCTCTTCCTCATAGCGATTCTTTCGCATCCCGCGTCTAGGCTTTCGCTGCCGTTCCAAGACACTCTCCTTTTCAATCACGCCTAGCTGGTCGATACTTTATCCCACTAGCAAAGCACCTTCTACGTTTGTCGGCAACGTTACGGAAGAACCGTCAAAGTTATCCCTGTCGTATCAGGAGCCCCCGTGCGCTTGGGCAGTCCTATCAATCAGAAGAGTCCTCTCGCGTCCAGGAGTTCGCCGTTAACAGTCCTACCGACAGGCTTTATTTGTCAAGATTTTACGTTAGGTTCTGCGCACTGTCGCATTGCAGCCGCCCTTGTACGATTTCGTATCCTCCTCAGCACGAGAATAAACTGCTTTTACCATCATTCCACGTCGCATGTCTCTGCACCCGAGGTTGCGTTGAGTTTATTATGTACCCCCACAGTAATGATTACAGAGCTGGAGACAAGGATTCCCACTCTCAAGAACGTTCACGAAAGTTGCCCGAAATTGGCGTTAAACTATTATCGTCCTCAGCATGACGTTAAAAGGCCCAAGGACCCGAGCACGTCGGTTAAACCGCTCACAAAGGGTTGCGACGTAAACCCTCAGCCCAGCCAGCTTAAACCGGCCGTCCGATCCTCAGGACAAGCAGAGGCATAGAGTACGGATACCGCTCGAAGGATCCCCGCGTACCACGGTTATCAGGTATACGATGCGGCCGTCCACCGCCACACAAATTAGGATAAAGTTGCTGTTGCCCATAGTGCACTAGGGCGGGATCTCTGTGATTTGAGTCCCCAGGTTCGCGGAATACCTGAGATGTCCGTCGGAGAATGCTCTGTCATAGCGTTGTACGACACCGGGTCTTACCCGTCTACCCTAGTTGCCAACACTCCCATTGGCCAAAGCAAGCTGCCGTTATGAAACATTACGAGGAAAATATTACGAGAAACCATATTCCCGCATTCGGTCTAGACTCACTGAGAAATCTTAAAAGAGGACTCAGCAGAGAGACAAAGCGTCACCAGACTATCCGTCATCATGCCAGCCATCCGTCGTCAACGGAACGCATCCCACTCGACTCGTGTCCTCCGTTCCGCGAAGTCAACGATATTTTATGAATTACTGCAGACGACTCGTCGCCACCGTCGGCAACCATCCTCCCATTTGTCGTATCGACGAGAACCCGTGACCGTCCCGAGTACAACATTAAACCACTCACCACCAAGTCCAAATCCGGAGTCACCACGTCGCTCCATCGACCCCAACGATATCCCGTTACCGCCAGGGTATCACCAGAGAGAACTCAGAGGTCCAGGAGTACCCGGACAAGGAAACCCATTCACGGACATAGCCGTACCCGCCGCTCGTCGCCATCGTTTCACCAACGAGCGCCACCACGATCCAGAAGTAGAAGCATACCTACAACGAGACGAGGAGAGTATCCGTCAGGAGTTACAAGAAGTCTACGACATGCTCCTTAGATTCTACGCTTAGAGGATAGCACCGTTCATCCTACCTTTTAGCGCATCTTTCTCCCCTCCACCTCTTCTTCGACTTACAGACCGTATGTACCCCATCTATTGTACCCGTGTACATCCCCGGCAAGATGTAAAAAGGCCACAAGCCTCCTAAACAAGAGGTTAAACTGTTATAGGATTCCTAGGCACGATGTAAAACTGCCCCAAGACCCCCTTCAATACCGTATTCCTCTCTCAATAGATATAGTCATCGCGGACGATGAGCTTTGAGAAGGAGGTAATAAGGCGAGCGTGCCTTGCGAAGAAAAGTCACGATTGAGCATAGCGAAAGAGTGCTCTTCTGAGCACTAGAGGTTGCGTAATGCAATGAAGCACCTCGCGCGCGAGCTCAAAAAGCGAAGCTTTTTTCTCTCGCTTGCCATTCGTCGCCATTCCAGGAGTACCGGCTTTGAGAAGGAGGTAAAGCGAATTCTTTCCGCCCGTTTACGAGAGAACCCGAGAGCACCGTCGCTGATTACACCGGTCCGTCTCAAATTTACGAACAAGGAGGTTAACCGTGGCTGTCGTTACACCGGTTACACCTCCCGAGTAGGAGGTTAAACTGCTCATACCGCCCAGAGAGGCTACACCGGCGCATGTGACTAAACTGCGCACCCCTCCTAGATAAGAGTATAAACTGTCCAAACCGTGCATTTAGCACATCCAGTCAAAAAGTTGTGACGAGGAAGATTCCGTCCAACCCGAGACGCAAGACACCACCACCCCCTGACATAAGTCTGTGAAACCATACCCCGTAGCAGCAGTCATTCATTCACCCATCGCGGACTACCTAACATCAGTGGTTAATAAGTCTGGAGACTATCCGCATCACCCGAGTCGATTACCAGACTTCATAAACGGTTATTCGCACACCCCCGTCCATCATGGAAGATATAATCCAGGACACCTTCCTTCATCTTCAGGACGATCACAGATCCTTTATAAACCGTCGCGCATTGGAGCACTTTGTCATCCAATCCCTCCTTCATATAAAAGATATAGTTCAAGACCACCGTCGGACCCGAGCACTCCGAGTGGCACAGTTTTACGAAAACCCGAGACGAAAAGAAGTTTCACGACGAGTTAGGCTTCTCAGGAAAAAGCATAGCCATCAGAGGAGTCGAATCTCCTAGATCAAAATCATAAGTCGAAGTTAGGACATCTTCGATACAAGCAAAGTCCACCCCTCTTATTTATTCCGTTGCCTCCGGAATACCGTGCAACACCCCCTTCATGAATCAACGGTTGTGCCGCCACCATCCGGCCAATCCAAAATGACTTCATGTCTACCATCACGACATATACGATATAATTCAAGCCACCAGCCGCTGCGCGCCGGGACCTTGAATCATTACGACATCATTAGAAGCAGGTCTTTTCCCGCTTCGTCCGCACTTCCGGACATTAATCTAAGAAGCCGCGCGATCAATCCCCGCACCCGAGAATTCATCAGATCATTTGATCAGTTCTCAAACCCAGCCGTTTGGACCATCGCCACCTGATCCAATCAGAAGCCGTCCCCATTCAGACGTTAAACAGAAACACGCCGCTCGAGGAACCGAGCATCACATTTCATCTTGTTCTCAGTTTCGTTCTCTGCCTCAATCCGTCAATCCCAAGACATCGCTTTTATCGTTCAGATAAAGCAATTCTAGGAATCGACGCGGACATTGAAGCTTGAGAAGGAGGTAATAATGAGCATAGCGTTAGCGAAGCGAATCCGCGAGTGAATCGCGAACGTTAGAGAGCCGCTTCAAAGAAGCGAGATTCACGAGCTCAAAAAGCGTCAGCTTTTTTCGCTCCGGTCGTCAATGATATAATTCAAGCATCACCGCAACATTGACTCCCTCGCCTTGTTTTCGCTCCCGCTCATAACAAGTTGGTTTTGCCTCATAAGCAAGATCAAATCCCTCACGACGCAAGCTCTTTCGTTACCGCTTGTTGTTGGTTGTTGTTGGCTCGATATTTGGCCTTCCACCTTCGTCATACTTCTCCAGGTTCCCACGATAAAGAATTCTCGCTCATCCGGAGTATTTGCCTTGAAAAGGAGGTAATGTCAGAACCACGATTTCTTCAACGTCTATTACGATACTTCACGACCTTATCTTAGCCCCATTTCCTTAATCCACCGATTACTTTAGCATTCTCTTCATTATTTCACCAATTCGGGTCTAGGCTACCCTCATTTGCACCACTCCATTCCATCAACGTCAAGTCTAGCCTATTGACACGACCTCTGACATCATTCCATATCTATGACGTCACGCTACATCATTCCATTTCTATTTATCATCCGCTTACTTATATTTCACATCCGATCGTAGACCGATCACATTAACCTATTTATATCCATAGATCGTTGATCCGTTAGTCATTCTCGGGTCAAGGGCTTCGCTCGGATCTTACCCAGATCTCGATCGTTGCTTAGGGCTTAACAGGCATTAGGGTTAGATTACCTTATATAAGTAGTACATATCCTGTAATTAGCCTTCATTCTTGGAATTCTCATCGCTGTAGGTCATTCTCTGTGTGTGTGCCATTGCCGCACCTTAGTCTGTCTTATGGTTTCGGCCTCACTTGCTTCTCACTTTGAGTTGCCTGTGTTGTTCCTGATATAAAGTGTTGGAGATGATAACTCCAATCTCCTCCGGGCCCTCCTGTCCAACTCCGAGGTCCCTTAATGAAGTTCCGGATGAACTCCTATAGCTCCTACATAGGAGTTACCGAAGTCCTATAGAAGTGGTCAGAGATGGATAGGAAGGCTGGACTTGTGTCTAATGGCATATCAGTACACATTCCTTATGTCATTTCTTTACTCTACCTTCGCTTCATTCCCATTCCATAACTTCATGCCGTTTCTCCTTTCCCTTTACTATTCCCTTACAGAGATTGCTTGTTTCGCTTTGGAGTTGATCAGACTTTGCACTCACATCTTTGCCTACCTTATATATATATTCCCTTTCACTCCTGGGCTCTCCTCAGTCATTCCTGCTACTCTTTGGGCAGCGGCTGAGGTAAGTACCAGTTTTGCTTTACCTTATTACTATTGCTAATTAGTGTAGTGAGCAATCACTGCCCTTTTACTTAGGTAAATACAGTCATTCCTGCTACTCTTTGGGCAGTGGCTGAGTGGGCAATCACTACCCTTTTACTTAGATCTCAACAGGTTATGAGCCCCACTAGCGCACTCTAGCAATCTGGACACCTGTTGAACGACTCACAGTAGCTCTCACTACCTCTGTGGATTTTTTCCCATGCCCTCCGGCTTGCTCCAGATCGCTTCCACAACCCTACCTCTAGGGTCTACACTCCTTGCTAAATCACTTAGCTGGCACCATGTCAGAATCAACGACATCTGATACTGTAAGCTGCCCAGTCCTAACAGGACCCTTAAACTTCCAAATATGGAAGCTCTGAATCATGGCGAAACTCTGTCCGGAGAAAGTCCTAGGTGTCACCCTCGGCACTGATAAATCTCCAACCTCCTCCCACACATCTCCAGCACCTTCCTTCGAGGAAATCCAAAAATGGACAGAATGAGATGAAAAGGCACATGGAATAATCCAGGACCACATCTTCAATGCACTCCTACTTAAGATGCAGGCACACACTACTGCCAAGATGCTCTTCAATGCCCTCCTAAACCTCCATGAAGCATCCAACCTCACCTCCACCTTTTACTTGTACTGCCAACTCTTCGACTCCTCCTGGGATGGCACCTCCTCCATCTCTGACCACATTGCCTCCATCTGGACATTGGAGACCCGACTAGCTAGAATGAAGTTCAGAGTTGACTTGAAAGTCCTCGCCTTCATTTTCCTCAACTCCCTCCCGAAAACTTCGGAGTGGAGCTCCTTTACCTCCTCTGTTATCAATACAGTGGAGGAGAGCAAGCTCACTTTCGATACTGTTGAGACAAGAGTTATCTCCAAAGAAGCCCACCTGAACCCTCTGAAGCCCTCCGAGATGGCGCATAAAGCCTCCGACAGAAGGAGCAATCGCCAGAGTGGTTCCCCATGCTGGTGTGACCACCACAAACACTCTGGACATAACTTCGATGACTGCCGGGCATATCAGGAGTGGGTAAAGGAACTTCATAAAGGAGGAAGGAGAAAGGAAAAGGAGAAGGCAAACACATCGGAGGACCCCCCAGAGCAAAACTCCAGAGCTTCAGAATGAGCAAATGTAGCTAAAGTGTCCATATCCAAGTCCCTAATCAACCACATTCAGGCCTATCTGTCATCTGAACCAACCAAGTCTGAAATGGACAAGATCATCATTGACTCTGGAGCCACCTCACACATGGTCCCACATTGCTCATGGTTCCATACATACTCTCCACTCCGAACTCCATGCCAAATAGCCCTAGGGAACAATTTAACCGCCCTTTCCACTGGGATCAGAAGCATTGTACTCCACTCCACTGTGAAAGGAGAAACTTACGAAGTAACCCTAAGCAACGTACTATTGGTACTGGAGTTCTGACTGTCCCTAATCTCCGTAAACAAGCTAGCCTCCAGAGGACTATCCACCTTGTTCCCAGCAAACTCCTCCACCTGTTCTGTCCGAAAGGGACCAGAGACCATCATGACAGTGCGCCACACCCAAGGACTTTACCATGCAGAAGTCTGGCCGAAGGCATGTCCTGAGTCCGGACTTGTTTCAATAGACATAAATACACTCCACCGACACATGGGACATATCGCATATTCACAGGTTGAACAGATGGTCTGACAAGGCCAACTGAAAGGCATAGATGACATCTCTGGAACTCCAATGTTTTGTGAACCATGTACACTCGGAAAGATGAAAAAACTTCCTTTTGAGTCCCAAAATACCATCCAGGCATCTAGGCCACTTCAAATCATTCACTTCGACATTGGAGGGCCAATATCCCCACAATTCTGAGAAGGCTACAAGTACTGGCTCCTTATTGTAGATGACTTCTCTCAGTTCCCATGGGTCTACTTCCTGAAGAAGAAAAGCGATGTCCTGATGACCTACAACACCTGGAAAACAGACATCCGAAACTTCTTCAAACAGGAAATTGAAACAGAGGAGTTTTCGGACATGCACACCCAATTCCTTCAAACTGATGGAGGAAGAGAATACTCCAGTTTGGAGTTCTGCCAACAACTCCGAGCCGATGGAACAGCACAGGAAATGTCTGCACCCTACACTCCGGAGCAAAACGGACTTGCAGAGCGGATGAATCAGACCTTGTCAATGCTTGCGAACACCATGCTTAAAGATTCTCACCTCCCAAAGTCATTTTGGGCTGATGCCATGTCCACTGCAGCATATGTCACTGCATGAAGTCCTTGCTCCACCCTTCATGGAGGAGTTCCATACCAACTCCTGTTCAATAGGAAGGTCAATCCAAACTTGTTCTGACCCTTCGGGTGTCTCACATATGCACTAGTGCCAAAGGAGAAACATGATGGAAAGTTCTACTCACATGCATGAAAATGCATCATGCTCGGATACACCTATGGATAACAAGCCTATAAACTCCTCAATCTGAAATGAAAAACCATTATCTCCAGTCATCATGTAACCTTCCATGAGTCCGGAAAAATCTCTGATTCCGACTCAACTCCTTGGAAAGTTACCAATGAGGAACAGTGGGAGGGTCTTCTGCCAAAGCACTCACATCAGCTGGAGTGCAACAGACAGGAGGAAACTGACTCCACACCTCTGACACCTCCGAACTTCGTGGAAGCAGTGGGAGCTCCAGGTCCGGATGATTTAATAGACATGCTCACCAGACATCTAGAGCAACTCCGAATCGATGTTGCCCCTCTGGAAGCACAGGCTGCCCCTGCTCCTGCTCCATCTCCTGCTCCAACTCCACCTCCTTCTCCTTCTCCTGCTCCACCATCACCTCCTGCTCCTGCTCCATCTCTGCCTCCTATTCCTACTATCTCTTCAACTTGGTCTCGCTCCCCATCTCGCCCTCCTGCACGGATTATAGCAAGTGTCCGCAGGAATTCCTGAAACCGTCGACCCACAGATTGAAACAGGGATTACCAGCGCACCCTAGATGAGGAAAGGGAGAGAAGGACTGCTGTGCAGGATGGAACTCCATTGAACGAAGTTGAAACTCCAGACACCTTGGACGAAGAAGGCATGCATGGAGGTTTCATGAGCCTACAGAAGGAGCTAGAACACTGCATGTTCGCTGGAGCAGCAAATGCTCCATTGGAGGACCAACTCCCAAACACAATAAAGGAAGCCTATGAACATTCGGATGCAAACCTATGGAGATCCACTGTGGAGGATGAACTCCTTAGTTTAAACTCCAACCATGTATATGAAACTGTCCTGATCCCAGATGGAGTAACTCCAATTACCTCCAAACCTGTATTCTGCATCAAACGAAATCAGGACGGTAAAATTGAACGTTACAAAGTCTGAATTGTCGCTCAAGGGTTCACACAAAAGGAAGGAGTTGACTACCAAGAGGTTTTTGCCCCGGTTGTGAACTTGGACTCAGTCTGGACAATCGTTGCTCTAGCTGCCAAACACAACTTGGAACTAGACCAGATGAATGTCTGCATCACATACCTAAATGGTGAGCTAGAGGAGGAACTGTATCTCCTACCTCCAGATGAAGTTCTGATCCAACCTGGGTACTGCTGGAAACTCCAACGCTCCTTGTATGGACTTAAGCAGGCAGGATGAATATGGAACAAAACACTTGATAAGAAACTAGGAGAACTCGGATTTACTCATCTCGATGCTGAGACTTGCCTATACGTACTCCGAAAATCTGGTCAGATTTGTTTCCTAGTTGTTTATGTCGACGATCTCCTCCTTGCAGCGAGTTCCAGAAGTTACATGAATTCCATAAAGTCCATGCTTTCCTCCTCTTTCAAGATGCATGACTTAGGAAAAGCCAAGTACCTCCTCAGGATCGAACTTCGTAGGGACTGGAAACTCTGAACCATCTCCTTGTCCCAGTCCCAATATGTACGAACTGTCTTAGAACGGACAGGAATGTCTGACTCTACTCCTGTGTGGACTCCGATGGTACATGGTACTTCCTTATCTGCAAATGACCCAGAGGACAACTCCATACTGCTGGAGATCCTTATCAGGAAGAAACGGGTGTTCTATCTCACAGTCATAGGCTCCCTCATGTACTTGATGCTCGGAACCCGTCTGGACTTAGCCTACTCCATTGGGACACTCAGCCATTTTAGTGCTGCTCCAAAAGCCTGTCACTGGGAGGCAGCCAAACGTGTTCTCCATTATGTTTGTGCAACTCCAGACATGGAACTCCGATACAATGGAAATGACACCTCTATGGACTCGGACTTCCATGGATCTCTAATGCTGGTAGGTCACAGGACCCAGACAACTCCCGGTCCACCTCTGGTTTTCTTTTTCTCAGCAGCCATGGAGCCATCTCCTGGTCCAGCAAACAACAAAGCATGGTTGCATTATCCACTACCGAATCGGAGTACATCAGACTTAGTGTCGCAGGACAACACCTCGCATGGCTCTGGAGCTTCTTCAAGGAGATAGGACATCGCCAGAAGACCCCAACCATACTGCACTGTGACAACCAAGCTGCCATCATCCTGTCCCATGATCCGCAGTTCCACACTCAGACAAAACACATCCAACGAAAATATCACTTCGTCCAAGATGATCTAGTCGGAAAGGGAGAGGCCATCATACGGTACATTCCTACTGGGGACATGGTCGCTGACATTCTGACCAAGGCATTGGTGAGAGAGCAACACTGGAAATTCATTCAAGCTATGGAGCTCCGATTGCGATCGAGTGGGAGTGTTAGAGATGACAACTCCAATCTCCTCTGGGCCCTCCTATCCAACTCCAAGGTTCCTTAACGAAGTTCTGGATGAACTCCTAAAACTCCTACATAGGAGTTACCGAAGTCCTATAGAAGCAGTTGGAGATGGATAGGAAGGCTGGACTTGTGTCCAATGGCATATCAGTACGCATTCCTTATGTCATTTCTTTACCCTATCTTTACTTCGTTCTCATTCCATAACTTCATGCCATTTCCTCTTCACCTTTACCATTTTCTTATGAAGATCGCTTGTTTCGCTTCAGAGTTGATCGGACTTCGTGCTCACATCTTCGCCTACCTTATATATATATTCCCTTTCACTCCTGGGCTCTCCTCAGTCATTCCTGCTACTCCTTGGGCAGCGGCTGAGTGGGCAATCACTGCCCTTTTACTTAGATTTTTCATAATATATATATTCCCTTTCACTCCTGGGCTCTCCTCAGTCTTTCCTGCTACTCTTTGGGCAGTGGCTGAGGTGAGTACCAGTTTTGCTTTACCTTATTACTATTGCTAATTAGTGTAGTGGGCAATCACTGCCCTTTTACTTAGGTAAATACAGTCGTTCCTGCTACTCTTTGGGCAGTGGCTGAGTGGGCAATCACTGCCCTTTTACTTAGATCTCGACATAAAAGTGAAAGAACAAGACTATGTAAAAGGGGTGGCTCACCTCAGTAGACTGTGATAGACAGTTACTGAGGTGTAGCGCACAGAAACTATTCCTACTAGAGTCCGATGCTTACATAATCAGATATCATATAAGTCCTACACATGATTAGTGGATTTAATGCAGGGCTTCCATTTTGTGCCAAGCATTGTGATGTGACTCCAGGACTGGAGTTCACCAAAGTAAAATTTTCAAGTCTCACACTCATGGGAGCAACTCCAGCTCACTTCAATAGGCCCATTGGGCCACATCATATTGCATAACCCCCATGTGATCAATCC
>JBBPMX010000337.1:0-15293 GCA_038090515.1 Pulveroboletus cf. viridisquamosus | reverse complement strand
AAGCACCAGGAGGAGGAGGAGGTGCATAGACAGGTGAGTGGTGAGGGACTGGAATACTCATGACTGATCCTAAGGCAGGCCCAGGACATAGAGTCCACACAGGGTTCCGAGTTGGGCAAGGGGCACATGTGCTCATGGTGTGCGACACATGGTCTTGAGTGTGTGCCCAGACCTGGCAAGGCCACTTCATGCTTGGAGTGTCGGACTGCCCAGGCTCGTTGTGACCGAGGCGGAGATAGGAGGCTAGAGCATCAGAGGAAGTGCATGGAGAGCGAGGCGGAGTTGCCTTGTAAGAAGGCATGTGTGGAGGTGCCGGAGGCGAGGACCTCGAAGGAGTTGGAGACAAGTGAGTGGACTGTGGAGGTGGAGAGGATGGGGAAGGAACTCAGGGGGCAGATGCGTCGCATCGTCCATTGCCTTGACCAGCAGAACTATCTGCTGGAGAGGTTGGTGGAGTTGAAGATGCAGGAGGTGTATGAAGGGGGTTCAGAGGTGGAGTCGGAGGTGGAGTCAGAGGACATGGTTTTAGTGGAGGAGGAGCTGGAGGGGTTGACTGTGGAGGTGAAGGAGGCAGAGAGGCACGAGAGGAAAGTGGATGCAGAATTGGAGGTAGACATGGAGGTGTAGATTAGTACCTTGGAAAATTGGAGGAGTTGCTTGTCAAGCTGTGTGAGGTCCAGGTTGGTCCAAATACTGGAGGTGGAATTCCAAGATGAGTTTGGAAGCGTGATCAAGCTCTGTGGCTGGTAACCATGAAGTTTCTTCATCAGTTCCTTCATATCCGGACCAATGTATCAGATACAACAGCTTGCAATTCTTTCTTCATCTATCCAACTTGGTGTCAAGGATCACTGATATCTCATACTCTGGGTCGCCATCTATTTCGACCGGAGGTGGTGGGGGTTGAATGCGGTTTGGAATTGTGTTCAGAACGGAGGGTTCCAATTGGGAGACATGAAAGACCAGGTGAACAGACTTCATTGAATCTGGGAGGTGGAGGGTGAAAGAATGGCTTCCTGCTTTGGCGATGATGTTATATGGCCCTAGGTTCTTTTCGGATAACTTCTTAGAGGGTCATGTGGAGCGGAAGTATTTCGCTTTGATGAAGACCAGGTCACCGACCTTGAAGTCCAGTGCTGGAATTTGCTTGGTGTCTGCTGGGCCTTGGTATCACTCTTGGGTGTGAGCCATTTCTTCCCAGAGGAAGGCATGGAGAGAATCGAGGTTGACAGAGTACTCACGGGCTCGTGCGAAGGTTAGGTCATGCTCAGGGTGAACTGTGATACTCAGGTGATAGCCCTTGTTAGTGAAGAACGGGGAGACTCTGGTGGTAGCACTTGGAGAATTGTTGTATGCAAACTCTGCAAGGGGCAGGAGTTCGGACCAGTTGTCCTGTTGGTAGTTACAATAAATCCAGAGGTACTGTTCCAGGGTCTGGTTCATCCGTTCAGTTTGTCCGTCGCCTTCTGGGTGGTATCCGGAGGTGAAGTGAAGGCAGATATTGAGGGCTTTGCCAAGTGAGCAGAAAAAGTGAGATACAAATTCAGATCCTCAATTGGAGGTAACATGGGAGGGGACTCCATGCTTGGAGAAGACATGGAGGAGGAACAGTCAGGCCAATCCTGGGGATGTAATGGTATTGTGCGTCGGGATGAAAATGCATTGCTTGGAGAGGTGATCCACAATGACGAGGATGGCTGTGAATCCAGAGGAGGGCAGGAGCTGTTCAATGAAATCCATGGAGATGGAGTTCCATGGTCTTTCCAGGACCAGGAGCTGCTTGAGCAGTCCATAGAGGCGATGTCTGGGGACCTTTGCACATGCACAGGCGATACAGGAGGAGATGTACTTCTTGATGAATGTTCTGATGCTAGACCATATATATTCGTGGCAGATCAGTTCCAGGGTGTGATTCTGGCCAAAATGTCCAGAGAGTGGGTGATCATGCTTGTACTGGAGGACTTGGAGATGGAGATCTGCAGAGTCCGGAACATATATCCGGTTATCTAGGTGGAGGAATCTGTCAGAGTTGACTGACCATCAAGAGTCGGGTTCGGAGGTGGACATGTGGATGGTGGCCAGAGGGTCGGCTGGGAGGGCAGATAGGATGTCGCTGTGGATGAAGTCGATGTCAAGGAGGGTGCTAGCCTGGAGGACAGGGGCTGCGAGGTAGATTGCCCAAAGGGATACAACGAGTTGTTCCTGGGTGAAGACAGGGCGGAAGTTGTGTGGATTGACGCAAGCATAGTCCTTATCCCCCTCTTTGGGGTAGACATCCCAGCGTCTAGTGAGGGAGTCAGGTTTCACACTAAAGTGTCCAGGGCAGAAATGCACCACCATGTTGAACTGGGAGAGGAACTCTGACCAGCAGGCTTGCTGGTGGGTCAGGAGCTTTGTGGTGGCAAAATACTCGAGGTTCTTGTGGTCGGTGATGACGTCAACTGGAGTGCCGGATCCTTCAAGGTAGTGTCTCCAAGTCCAGAAGGACTTGAAGATCACCAGGAGTTCCTTGTCATGGGTGTCATAGTTGAGCTCCAGAGCAGACAGCATCTGAGAGTAGAAGGCAACAGGCTGGATCTCCTCATCTGGACAACAGATGGAGAGAATACCAGTGATGGCATAGTTGGAGGCGTCGGTTTCTACTATGAGTGGAGCATCCGGAGTCCAATGGACAAGGATAAGAGCGAAGGTGAAGGTGTCCTTGAGAGACTGAAAAGCAGCAAGGCACAAGTCATCAAAGAGCCACAGAGTGCCCTTACAAGTAAGGCAGGTGAGGGGCATGACAATGTCGAAATAGTTAGCGATGAACCATTAGTAGAAGTTTATGAAACCGAGGAAGAATTGGATGTCCTGAACCTTCCAAGGTACTGGCCAATCCCAGATAGCTATGACTTTGTCTTTGGACATTGTCAGGCCAGAGGGAAAAAGCTGGTAGCCGAGGTACTTGGTGGAGTCAGTATTCCATTTGCACTTCTCAGGTTTTGCATAGAGGTCGTGTTTGCAAAGTCTCTGGAGGACTTCCCAGACATGCTCCTTGTGGGAGGCTTTGTCTTCGGAGAAGATGAGGATATCATCCAGGTAGACTATCACACAAACATCAAGGAGATCTGCAAAGATTGAGTTTACAAACTGCTGGAAAGCCGCAGGGGCATTTGTCAGGCCAAATGGCATGACGAGCCATTCAAATGATCCATAGCGTGTCTGGAACAAGGTCTTCCATTCATTGCCCTCGGTAATGTGGATCAGATTGTATGCATGCTGGAAGTCGATCTTGGTGTAGACCTTGGCACAGCTTGGAGTGTCGAGAAGGTCAAAGATGTGGGGAAGCAGGTAGCAATCTTTCTTTGTGATCTTGTTGAGTTCTCAAAAGTCAATGCAGAGGCAGAGGGAACCATACTTCTTGTGGACAAAGAGGACCGGAGCAGTATGGGCAGAAGAGGATGGGCAAATAAACCTGTTTTTGAGGTGTTCATTGAGGAATGTCCAGAGAGCCTCAAGTTCAGAGGGGGAGAGGGAGTAGAGGGTGCCCAAGGGAGGGGAGGTACCTTCCTGTTAGAACCGAGGTCTCCGGGAGGTAACTCCAGAATTCCAGAGTTTGAGCAGGACTTGGCTTCACCGTATGTGGTGCACCCTTGTCACAATTCCGGGGGTGTCCTGTAATTTCGGAACGGGCGGAAGAAGTCGGATTGGTCTTGTTGCAAGCAACAAGGCCAAGGATGGTTCAGAAGAGAGTCTTAGAGACTCAAGGGGGTCAGAGTGAGCTTGGGAGACTGTCCAAGTCGATATTCAAACTGGAGTATCTACTACAAGTGCGGGGACTTTATATATGGGAGTAGAACATAGGTCTTACTAATAGTCCGGAGTGCGGATGCTAGGTATACCGGAGCTGTGCTCCTAAGCGGGCACAGGGACGGAGGGTGAACTGGGGCGAAGCTAGTGGCTATGTACTGTAAGCGAAGAATGGAGCGTAACACTAAGAACAAGGAATGCTAAATACAGGAGGTCTGGGGTGTCAGGGATGCGGACTCATCGAGAATGCACCGGAGGTCGCAGGAAAGGTGTCCGGAGTTGTCCGGAGTTAAGTCCGGAGTACCGGATTCAATGGATATGACAGTATCCCCCTTCTAGGCCTGAACCCATGAAGACCATTAGTGCGGGGCAATCTGAAGCAGAGTCCAGGCGGAGCTTGAACAACCCCATAACCTCATGTCCGGTCGTTCGCGATCCTAAACCACTACCACCATGATCGAGGAGTTCCCCAATGTTCGTGACTGGTCGGATGAGCAACTTGTCGAGGTCAGCGGGGATGGAGACAACCTGATGGTTGCCAAGTTCACCGAGCGACGCCGCTGGATGCAGGAGAAGAGGCTGGCCGAGGAGCGCCTTCGCCAGGAGACCAAGAGGGAGGAGCGTCGGAAGCACAAGGAGGAGGTACGGCAGACCGCGGAGGCGAAGCGCCAGGAGGAGGAGGAAGCGCATAGACGGGTGAGTGGCAAGGGACCGGAATGCTCGTGACTGATCCTAAGGCAGGCCCAGGGCATAGAGTCTGCACAGGGTTCCGGGACGGGCAAGGGGCGCGTGTGCTCGTGGTGTGCGACACGGGGTCTCGAGTGTGTGCCCGGACCTGGCAAGGCCACCTTGTGTTCGGAGTGTCGGACTGCCCGGGCTTGTTGTGACCGAGGCGGAGACGGGAGGCCGGAGCGTTGGAGGAAACGCATGGAGAGTGAGGCGGAGTTGCCTTGTAAGAGGGCGCATGCGGAGGTGCCGGAGGCGAGGACCTTGAAGGAGTTGGAGACGAGTGGGTGGGGTGCGGAGGTGGAGAGGATGGGGAGGGAGCTCAGGGGGCAGATGCGTCGCATCGTCCATCGCCTCGACCGGCAGAATTATCTGCTGGAGAGGTTGGTGGAGTTGAAGATGCAGGAGGTGTACGGAGGGGGTTTGGAGGTGGAGTTGGAGGTGGAGTTGGAGGACATGGTTTTAGTGGAGGAGGAGCTGGAGGGGTTGACTGCGGAGGCGAAGGAGGCGGAGAGATGCGAGAGGAGAGTGGATGCGGAGTTGGAGGTAGACGCGGAGGTGTAGAGTAGTACCTCAGAAAATTGGAGGCGTTGCTTGTCAAGCCGTGTGAGGTCCAGGTCGGTCCGGGTACTGGAGGTGGAATTCCGAGATGAGTTCGGAGGCATGATCGAGCTCCGTGGCTGGTAACCATGAAGTTTCTTCGTCGGTTCCTTCGTATCCGGACCAATGTATCAGATACAACAGCTTGCAATTCTTTCTTCATCTGTCCAACTTGGTGTCCAGGATCTCCGATATCTCGTACTCCGGGTCGCCATCTACATCGACCGGAGGTGGTGGGGGTTGAATGCAGTTCGGAATCGTGTTCGGAACGGAGGGTTCCAATTGGGATACATGAAAGACCGGGTGAACGGACTTCATTGAATCCGGGAGGCAGAAGGTGAAGGAGCGGCTTCCTGCTTTGGCGATGATGTCGTACGGCCCTAGGTTCTTTTCAGATAGCTTCTTAGAGGGTCGTGTGGAGCGGAAGTATTTTGCTTTGACGAAGACCGGGTCACTGACCTTGAAGTCCAGTGCCGGAATTCGCTTGGCATCTGCTGGACCTTGGTATCGCTCTTGGGCGTGAGCCATTTCTTCCCAGAGGAAGGTGTGGAGAGAATCGAGGTCAACAGAGTACTCACGGGCTCGTGCAGAGGTTAGGTCACATTCAGGGTGAACCGTGATATTCGGGTGGTAGCCCTTGTTAGTGAAGAATGGGGAGACTCCGGTGGTGGCACTTGGAGAATTGTTGTATGCGAACTCCGCAAGGGGCAGGAGTTCGGACCAGTTGTCCTGTTGGTAGTTACAATAAATCCAGAGGTACTGTTCCAGGGTCTGGTTCATCCATTCAGTTTGTCCGTCGCCCTCCGGGTGGTATCCGGAGGTGAAGTGGAGGCGGATGTCGAGGGCTTTGCCGAGTGAGCGGAAAAAGTGAGATATGAATTCGGATCCTCGATCGGAGGTAACATGGGAGGGGACTCCATGCTTGGAGAAGACATGGAGGAGGAACAGTCGGGCCAATTCCGGAGATGTAATGGTGTCGTGCGTCGGGATGAAAATGCATTGCTTGGAGAGGCGATCCACGACGACGAGGATGGCTGTGAATCCGGAGGAGGGCGGGAGCTGTTTGATGAAATCCATGGAGATGGAGTTCCATGGTCTTTCCGGGACCGGGAGCTGCTTGAGCAGTCCATAGGGGTGATGTCTGGGAACCTTTGCATATGCACAGGCGGTACAGGAGGAGACATACTCCTTGACGAATGTCCTGATACCAGGCCATGTATATTCGCGGCAGATCAGTTCCAGGGTGCGGTTTTGGCCAAAGTGTCCGGAGAGTGGGTGGTCATGCTTGTACCGGAGGACTCAGAGACGGAGATCTGCGGAGTCTGGAACATATATCCAGTTATCTAGACGGAGGAATCCGTCAGAGTCAACTGACCATCGAGAGTCAGGTTCGGAGGTGGACATGTGGATAGTGGCCAGAGGGTCAGCTGGGAGGGCGGATAGGATGTCGCTGTGGATGAAGTTGATGTCAAGGAGGGTGCTAGCCTGGAGGACGGGGGCCGCGAGGTAGGTTGCCTGAAGGGACGCAGTGAGCTGTTCCTGGGTGAAGACGGGGCGGAAGTTGTGCGGATTGACGCGAGCGTAGTCCTTATCCCCCTCTTTGGGGTAGACATCCCAGTGTCTAGTGAGGGAGTTGGGTTTCGCACCAAGGCATCCGGGGCAGAAACGCACCACCATGTTGAACTGGGAGAGGAACTCCAACCAGCGGGCTTGCCGGCGGGTCAGGAGCTTTGTGGTGGTGAAGTACTCGAGGTTTTTGTGGTCGGTGACGATGTCGACCGGAGTGCCGGATCCTTCAAGGTAATGTCGCCAAGTCCGGAAGGACTCGAAGATCGCCAGGAGCTCCTTATCGTGGGTGTCATAGTTAAGCTCCGGAATGGACAGCGTCTGAGAGTAGAAGGCAACGGGCCAGATCTCCTCGTCCGGACAACGGATGGAGAGGATACCAGCGATGGCATAGTCGGAGGCATCGGTTTCTACTATGAGCGGAGCATCTGGAGTCCAATGGACAAGGATAGGAGCGGAGGTGAAGGCATCTTTGAGGGACTGAAAAGCGGCAAGGCACGAGTCATCGAAGAGCCACGGGGTGCCCTTACGAGTAAGACGGGTGAGGGGCACGACGATGTCGGAATAGTTAGCGATGAATCGTCGATAGAAGTTTGCGAAACCGAGGAAGGATTGGATGTCCCGGACCTTCCGAGGTACTGGCCAATCCCGGATAGCCATGACTTTGTCTTCGGACATTGTCAGGCCGGAGGGAGAAAGCTGGTAGCCAAGGTACTCGGTGGAGTCGGTATTCCATTCGCACTTCTCGGGTTTTGTGTAGAGGTCGTGTTTGCGGAGTCTCCAGAGGACTTCACGGACATGCTCCTTGTGGGAGGCTTTGTCTTCGGAGAAGATGAGGATATCATCCAGGTAGACTATCACACAAACGTTGAGGAGATCTGCGAAGATTGAGTTTACAAACCGCTGGAATGCCGCGGGGGCATTCGTCAGACCGAATGGCATGACAAGCCATTCAAATGATCCATAGCGCGTCCAGAACGAGGTCTTCCATTCGTCACCCTTGGCAATGCGGACCAGATGGTATGCATGCCGGAGGTCGATCTTGGTATAGACCTTGGCGCGGCTTGGAGCATCGAGGAGGTCGGAGATGCAGGGAAGCAGGTAGCGATCTTTCTTTGTGATCTTGTTGAGTCCTCGGAAGTCAACGCAGAGGCGGAGGGAACCGTCCTTCTTGCGGACAAAGAGGACTGGAGCGGCGTGGGCAGAAGAGGACGGGCGGATAAACCCATTTTTGAGGTGTTCGTCAAGGAATGTCCAGAGAGCCTCAAGCTCGGAGGGGGAGAGGGAGTAGAGGGTGCCCAAGGGAGGGGAGGTACCTTCCTCCAGGTTGATCTTCAAATCGTGTTCGTGATGCGGGGCAAGTGTGGAGGCCTTGCTCTTGCTGAACACATCTGCGAAGTCGTGGTAATCCGGAGGGATTCCGGACAGGTCGACCGGAGCTGGAGGAGGGACCGGATCAGTGGATGCCGACCAGAGTTCAGATTCCTGAGGGCAGAGTTGCAGGCTGAACTGGGTGGAGCCCTGGAGTTGACAGGCCAATGCAAAAGCGGGGGCACTGACGAACGAGATGGGCGGAGCCTGGCGTTCAGAGAAACTTGGTGGATCGGGTGTGACGGGGTCAGCCAGAGGAGGTGAATCCGGAGGCTGCGGAGGTGAGCTCGGTTTTGCTGGCACGGACTGCTTGAGTGGCCAGAACAATATACTGCTCGAAACCCAATCAATCAACGGATTGAAGCGGGTGAGCCAGTTGTGTCCCAGAACCAGTGAACAGGATCCGTCTAGCGGAGTGACATACAGCGTTGTCGGAGTGATGTCGCCAGTTTCAAAGTGGATGGTGAGGTTGATGGCTTGAGTGATGGTGGAATTGGATGTTCCGTCGAAAAGTTGGAGTTGGAGTGGGGGTACGGAGTAGGTTGAAAGATTCTGTTTATTAACAAATTCCATATCTATAAAACAATTGGAAGATCCGGAGTCTACAAGCGTGGGAAACGGAGGAATATCTCGTTCACAGATACTGACGGAGGGGGCGAGAGAGCGAGGATCGGAAAGAGCGGATGCGTTGAGCCGGATCTCCTTTGGTGCACTAGTGGAGTCAACGCAACTCCCAGACTGTGCGGAGTCCTGGAGGTTGCACTCTATTTTTTTGCCTCCGAGGAGGTCTCCGGTTTGGCTTCTGGAGTTGCGGCCTTAGCTGCTCGACCTTTAGCTGCATTGGAGGTTGACTTCGGGCACTCCTTGGCTACGTGACCATCTTGGCCACAGAACATGCAAAGTTTAAGGTCGAAGCGGCGCTTTCGCTCGGCTGCTGTGAGCTTGCCGTCCTTCCCTAGCTTAGCGGAAAGGTCGAGCTTCGGAGAGGCGGAGGTGGTGGTGGATTTCCCTTTGGAGTCCTTGGATTCCCTAGGGCCACCGGAGTTGGAGCTGCTTCCGGATTGGTGGTTTCCGGAGCTGGTTGGCTTGTCGGTTTTGGCGAAGGGGTTGGCGGATGGCTTTGCCTGGTGACTAACCTTGGACTTGCGCTCCCAATAGCATGCGTCGATGGCTTGAGCGAGGGTCCGGAGTTCAGAGAGGGTGGGTGGCTTCCCGACACGAGAGATCTCGTCTTTGATCCGGTCAGGGAGGCCATTGTAGAAGTGGTGCCGGAGGGCACCTTCTCCATAGCCTCGGACTTGCGAAGCGATGCGGTTGAACTCGACCACATACTTGTTGATGTGTTGGGAGTCCTTCATGGACAGGTGGTCGAGTTGGTGCTCCGCGTCACCAACGGGGTCGTGGGGTCCAAAGTTCATCTGTAACTCCAGGACGAATTCCCAGAAATTATCCATCCAGACCAGACAGAGGTTGGGGTCCTCGTCGAGGAGGAGGTCCGGTTCGAACCATTCCAATGCCATCCCTTTCAGGTAGGATTGCGCGAATGTTACTTTGGCGCGATCTGTCCGAAAAGCCTTAGGACGGTCTTGGAAGTTTAGCTCGCACTGGACTAGGAATGTCCGGAGCTTCCGGGGGTCAGTCCCATCGAACTGATCTGGTTCTCGGACTTTGGTGCAGGGGGTGCTATCAGCGGGGCGTCGACGAGAGGAGCAGGCAAGGCCACGGATGGCATCAGTGAGGAGGGCGAGCATGTCCTGAGGGACTTGCTCGTTCTCATCCCCGCTTCCAGGGGCGTCTTCTTCGTCATCGCTGTCCTCAGGCCCGAGCTCCAGGAAGTCAGGGTCTTCATCGGAGGAGTCGCCTCCAGGACCATCCAGACCTTCCGGGCTTCTAGGACCATTGGGGGGTGTGCAAGGGATATCTCATTCTTGGGGTAGATTGGACAATGATGACTCGTTGTCCTCGAGTTCAGTAATCCGCGCATCTGGAGTTGGCAAATGCTGGAGGGCACGAGCCTGGGAAATGGATGCCGGAGTACGGCGGGCAGAAAAACTGTGGAATTGGTCGACGAGGGCGGGGCCTCGGCGACTGCTTGTGAATACGCTGAGTGGATTGAAACGTGGGGACGGGGGTGGGTTTGCGCCAACAGCGCGTGTTCTGGAGCATGTGACGCGAGTGGCCATGACGGATGCAAGTTAGGAGTTATAACAAGAGGAGTTTGAATATACTGTTAGAACTGAGGTCTCTGGGAGGTAACTCTGGAACTCCAGAGTTCGAGCAGGACTTGGCTTCACCGTATGTGGTGCGCCCTTGTCACAACTCCGGGGGTGTCCTGTAATTTCGGAACGGGCGGAAGAAGTCGGATTGGTCTTGTTGCAAGCAACAAGGCCAAGGATGGTTCAGAAGAGAGTCTTAGAGACTCAAGGGGGTCAGAGTGAGCTTGGGAGACTGTCCAAGTCGATATTCAAACTGGAGTATCTACTACAAGTGCAGGGACTTTATATACAGGAGTAGAACATAGGTCTTACTAATAGTTCGGAGTGTGGATGCTAAATGTACCAGAGCTGTGCATCTAAGTGGGCACAGGGATGGAGGGTGAACTGGGACGAAGCTAGTGGCTATGTACTGTAAGCAAAGAATGGAGCATAATACTAAGAACAAGGAATGCTAAATACAGAAGGTCCGGGGTGTCAGGAATGCGGACTCATCGAGAACGCACCAGAGGTCGCAGGAAAGGTGTCCAGAGTTTTCTGGAGTTAAGTCCGGAGTCCCAGATTTGACGGATATGACAGTCAATCAGTTTGCTGATCTGAGATCTGTTTTTTCATCTCACCAAGACAAGAGCCTTGCTGTCTCAAGGCTTCAGCTGGTTCATAACCTGTACTGACATTGGATGACATTGCCTGTTCCTAGCAATTTTGGCAAGACTAGTGGCAAGAAAAATATGAGATACAATGATGCCCATCACCCTTTATCTCTCATACCACCAGATGCTTCAGACAAAGGAGACAAGTTTGGTGATGACACTCACGCTGATAGCAGCAGAGAGAACCCAATCCCATCAAGAAAGACACAATATGGACAACAATGCTACAATGGTGATACCAAGTCAACTTCCACTGCTGGGTCCATGGAACAGACTACCCTGGATCATGACAGTTGGAACTCCTCTGAAGAAACCTCCTGGATGGTGGGAATCTATAGTTGGGTTGGTCATTACAGCAAGGCTGCCTTGACTAGCAGCTGGGAACAGACCGTCAATGACAGCCAGGTTACTGCATATACAACAGAACTTTCATGTTCTGCCCCTGAGCCAGAGTGTTGGGAGAATTGGCAGCCAAGATGGGAAGGGCTTGACAGTAGGTGCCCTCCTTTCAATACAACAAAGTTTTCAAGCAATGATTGGGCCCTTTATATGGAAATGAGTCACTTGACTTGGGCATCAGACCTTATGTAGCATCAATTACTTAGGAGTTTATAATGACCTGTTACCATGAAGGAGCATCATGAAGTGTTTGTCAAAGTGATGTAGAAAATATAAGTTATGCCCTCAGAACTGGTGGGGGAAGGACCCCAAATGTGTTATGAATCCCCTTGCACCTAACTTTTATCCTCACTCTCCTTTCTCTTACTTTCCTTCATATCACATGATGAGTCCAGACCCTGACGTCATCTATGACATCATGCCTCAAGGTTTCCACATGGCAAACCCTAGACTACCCTAGACCCTCCATCTCCATTGGATCTTCACGGCAGTCCTGCCACCTCCTAGATCTCCTGATCCAATCTAATCTCCCCCTGTATCCATTAGTATATATTGGATCTCGATCCCGATCCTATCTCCTAGGACTACGATCTAGATCTCAGGGCTTGCCTCCTTGCAGCCTGCAGCTCTTAATCTCTGTCCTTCCATTCCCATCATTATGCTTACCGTAGTACATTCATTACCATGTATAGTAGTGTACAGCTTGGTCCGTGTGTGGACCCAGGCAATATATAAGGCCAGTGGCCTAAAGCCGGGAACCCCAGCTTTAGCCACTTGTCCTAGGTTCCCCTCTGTGTGCTAAGGGACTCGTCCCTCATCCTCAAGATAGCTCTTTGACAGTCTCTGCTCCAGCTAGCCCCCATTACAGGCATTCCTTCCTTCTGCCGGGTAGCTCCATCATCAGCTTCCTCTCTCTAGGGTTATGGTTTGGTCCAGCTGACGGTTAGGTTCGGTTTCTTGGTGAACGTGACAAGCTGTTCACAACAAAATGTGTCCAATTGCACAGTTGGCTAAATTAGGTAAATTCAAGGTCCTGCCCTGGCTTGCTCGCACTTTGATTTGATTGTTTCTCAGATCTCAGATGTGGCCTCAACCCATTGATTCAACCATCCACCAAGGTCACCCTTATCAGCCATGGCAGCAAACAAAGCTAATAAGTGGGCATTTCTGTCAATGCTGATGCCTATGTCCTATGTCACTGGTCTCAGTTGTGGGTGGGTGAAGTAGTCTTTTCCAGTCAATTGGTTGCATGATCAGATCCTCAGCACTCTCTATGCCATCGAGAGATCACCAGGCTCCTGCAGAGCTGAGTCAGGCAGCAATAGGTCAAATAGTTGATCAACTGGCTCAGCATTTATGCCTAGCTCCAGGATTGAATATATCTTAAACAGGGGCAGATCTTCCTATTCTAAATGTAATTCTGTAACTTTCTGTAACCATTCGGGGCATCTCTCAATCACATATTATGCTAGGAGTCAACCAACCAACCAAACCTCTGAGTCAGCCACATCTCCAATTATGAACCTAGGACTGCCTAAGTAAGTTGACATCGGTCAGTCTGAGAATTACTGGGGATCCATGGGACATTGGTCCATGATCAGAATTACTAGCTGACCTCAGTAACCAAAGATATGGTCAGTGTAGTCCAATGGACTAGTGATCAGTACTCAAGGAGAATTTGGTTGGAACCCTGCTTGAACATCAACTGACATCTCAATTGGATCCCCACCTTTCTCTACAGATGAAACTTGGGGCCAATATGCTGATATCAAAGGAAGAGAAACTGGCTCTTTCTGGAGATCAGTTTGAGATGAGGTGGAGCCAATGTCGATGACTCTGGGGTATTGTGCAATATTATGGAGGAATCATGTCTTGCCAAATTGGCCCCCACCGCTGAATGTTTTGGCCGCTTGGCTATCCATCGGTGGAAATACTGACATCCCCATTTGCCTGTGAATTCGCTGACTTAGACTTACCTGATATCTTTATTCTCCAATATGCTCAATGGTAGTAGAGCATTCCCTAGTTCCAGAAGTGCCAATAACCAGCCAGTGGGTGACGTTCCATCCAAAGTGAAATTGAGTGGGATAAGTGGAGGATTGACAGAGTCGATGATTGGTGAGGGGGGAGGAGTTTGAAAGAGGGAGAATGGGGTCAGGATGGGTGGATCAATGTCCATGGTTCGTTCTATTGAATTGTTGCTCCACCTACATCATGGATGAATTTGGCAGGTCAGGGAATGACATGTGAATTTCACCACATTGATCTCAACTATCATAGAGAGCAGAATGCATTGGAAGGATATATATGTCTTATTGGGAATGCTTGCCAGTTTATTGAATGAAAACCAGTGTTGCTAGAGAGGCTGATACTGCTAGAAAGACTAGTGTCACTGGAGAGGCCGATGCCATACCTCTTAGGAGACCAAAGCTTCTAGGAAGATCAATGTAGCAAGAGGGGCCAATGCCAATGCCGCCCAGGAGACCAGTGCCACTAGGATGCCCTGAGTTGCATAAGAGGCCAATGCCAATTCCGCTCAGGAGACCCATGCCTCTAGGTATTTGTCTGTTTAATAGTTTTCAATGAGCAAATAATGTTGATTAGATTTATTATCTGGATTCTGGATCAGCAGATAAATCAGAAAGCAACACTTTTGATGTATGCTGAAGAGCTGAGAAAGCTGGTATTCTTTATGCTATTTTTTCCCACAATGAAGGCTACTAATCCAGGGTATGACTTACTGATAGGGCAAGTAACGATGGAAGATGTCTGGTTCAAACTGCATGATCAAGGTATCAAGGTAGACTTGGTTAGACAGCAGGTTTCATCCATTGGCAGAGAAATACAACAACTTGGACAAATAATGTGCAGTCTAGAGGCTAATGCAGATGGCATGCAAGAGAGAATAGATTGCTTGGGGCATGTGATACGAGGGATGGATGCAGAGGTAAAAATTCAGAGGGCACTGATTCAAGGATTGGACCATGAGATGAAAACTCAGAAGATGCTTAATGATAATAGGTTCAAACAAATTAGCAATATAGTGGAGCACAAAGCTGAGAGTCTCAATCAGAATTTTGACAGCATGCAAATAACCACTGGAGGTCTCTTACAATCAATTTTGGTGATGCGTGGGTTAAAAGGCACTAGCATGATACAAATAATGGATTGCTCATCCAAAAAAAAAGTTTTTCACATGAGTTGAGCTGTGAGAAATAATCAACATAACCACCTCCTGCCTCGGTCATTCTATACTGCACCACACCCCAATTGGCAGCAATTTTTTTGAACCCCAAGTCTCTAATGGTCTTACAGACTGATTTTCAATTTCCTCATACCAAAATCTAAATTAGCACCACCTGGAGACTAATGCCACCATATGGAAAAACATCCACCACCCAGATATCAGGTGACCAGTGCAAGACATTTCCTCTGGGTGATGAACAGCACCCTATGCATCGGAGACTTCTGGATAAACATTCTCAACTATGAAATACGAGTCACATGCCCCTACTGCCAAGAAACCACTGAATCACTAACACATATCCTCACTAAATGTAGCAATAACAAGACGTCCACTGCATGGCACCTCACGAAACAAGCATAGCCTGACCCAATCAAAAACTGGTCCACACCCAATATCAGTCACATCATAGGGTGCAGAAACATCACCCTCCCCCAACAACCAAACTGCATCTTCCCCATCCCTCCATAGATGGGCCTGTTTGAAGTATATCTTCCTTTCCGAATCTGCCTACCTACTCTGGACTCTATGGTGCAATGGTGTCATTGGAGGCCAACAGCTCACACGCCCTGTGATAACCACGAAATGGACCCATATGATAGAGATTGGATTTTGCAGAGAGTCATCAGCACTGGACTGTGGAGGATTGGAAGCAGGTTATATGGTCAGATGAGACCAAGATCAATCACATTGGGTCAGATGGGAAGAGGTGGGCATGGAAAAAGGCAGGAG
>JBBPMX010000336.1:0-15301 GCA_038090515.1 Pulveroboletus cf. viridisquamosus | reverse complement strand
CACAGGGACGGAGGGTGAACTGGGGCGAAGCTAATGGCTATGTACTGTAAGCGAAGAATGGAGCGTAACGCTAAGAACAAGGAATGCTAAATACAGGAGGGCCGGGGTGTCAGGGATGCGGACTCATTGAGAACGCACCGGAGGTCGCAGGAAAGGTGTCCGGAGTTGTCCGGAGTTACGTCCGGAGTACCAGATTCGATGGATATGACACTGAGCAGGACAAGGCACTCTTGCGAGACCTCCTCGGAGATGCAGCAGCAGCATTTCAAGCTTATTTCAATCTAGACCTAATTCTCTAACAAACTTATGATAATAACTGTACTAATGTGCTTTTACCCGGTGAAGCATCCTGACCATTTAACTTCTGGCTTCGATTCCTGTCTAATCGTGTATTCCATACATGTGTATTTGTAGCTGAAATTAGATGGAAGCACTACTTTGGAGGGGGGGGTTTCTGGGGCAATGAATCACCACACGTGCATGGTATACTAGTGCCATTTGCAGGAGGTGAGAGGGGCAGGACCACGAGAGCCGTCCATTGGAGTGGAACAATGGGGATGAACGAGACAGAAAGGATGGTGCAACAAACAGCACACACAGCAATGCGAATAAATCAATGTCAAGTCGATCACTGAGGAAGCATGAATGAGGGTGAGTGATACAAATGCAGGACATTCCGACATCACTGCAAAAGGGAACTTGGATTGCCAAATGGAAATGCGAATGTGGGAAGAAAACAAAAAAATAAATGGAATCACACACCAGCAACATTTTTTTGTGCTCCTGCCCTTCACCCCCATCCAGGGGAATATGAGTGTCCAAATGCACTTTCATTCTGCGCACAACATTTTCAAGACGGAGTGCAACTATTTTGAGTTTGGAGTGCAACTTTTCAGTCAATAAGCAAAGCACAACTTTTTGAGAAGGAGCACAACTTTAGGAAAACAGTGAGCACATTAGACCATTGTAGGTCACATTTGATTTATCATTCCAAGTCCAAATGACAGGCTAGAAAGAATGAGAACTGGTAGTAAGTATGTTCTGTGTAAATGGTCATGTATGACATGGGAATCATTAAGGAATGGTCTACTAAATGAGTGAATGTGTAGTAAGCAGAGGATTAGGTAGTAATAGGATGGATGAAGTTCAACAGTGGTGAGTAGTACCATACAAGTCTGCCTCTCTAACTATGCCCAAGGATTTCAAGTGGGCCTGTGGGTTGGGTGTAAAGCAGAGGGTCAACAATCTGTAAGTGTGGTCAATGAGCTACTGGCAGTAGTCTGGGCATCACAAGATTCAGAGTCAATGGTGACTTCACCATGAACTGGTAACATACAAAGCAGGAAAATATCAGCAGAGCAGGGTGAATAGTAGAATTATGCTCACCATGGTAGTTCTCAGATTTAATTTGCTTACCCAGGAGCATAGGGCCACCAGTGTTGGTTTCAAACACCATGGATGCATAGCATTTCAGTCCAACTCGGGCTTGGGTACCTACCAGCACATGGTATGTCAGAAATCGTAATAAGTGGTATGAAATAGATGAACAAACCCATGGGCACTGGTACCATCTGAGTCTCAGCTGCTGGAAGTGTTGTGCCAATATCACCTTCAGAGTTTGAGTCAGTAGAACTGCTGGCAATAATGATATCTAAATCATCTGACTCAGATGATTGGGATGCAACTGCCTTTCCTTTTCCCTTGGTCTTTGTGTGCACTAGCTTGGATATCTTCACACTGCCAGGACTGGAAGGGTACTCTGAAATGTTGTCTGAAGTGCTGTCAACCTCTGAATCAGAGATAGTCAGCATTTCGGAAATCTTATCATTTTCTGTGCCAGTGGGTAGGTTGCAACTCAACACCCTTTGCACAGCTGCATCCCAATCTGAATACATGGAGCTTGGAATGGGAGTCCAGGGAGCTAAGGAAAGGTGCCAGCATTAGATACTATTGAAGTACAAGACATAGTAACCAGACATGTATCAATGGCAATTGAATATGAGGTAAACTTATGGCCATGGGTACCTTTGACTTTATCGAGTTCTTTTCCTGTGATCGTTGGCTGTGTGAGAATGAAATAGTTCTGGTAATCAGAGTTGAGTAAGACCCAATGAATTTCTAGGGCCCCACGACAAGTGTCAAGCCATTCAAATGGCTTTGGGAGGAGACAGCAAAGCCACAAGTTGATATCAACTGCCAACCATGACATATTGAACTCAAGATCGTTTTCACCATCTGCACTGACCATTAAGCCAACCTGGCAGTAAGTTTCTAGCTCAGACTTTCTAGGCTTCTTCCTTATTTGCAGGTTTCCAGCCTAAATAAGTTAGCATAGTAAGAACAATATGATGTATGTATTCACCGGCCCAAGTCCATGAGACACCATCATGAGCATGCCAATTTTGATCAGCTTCTCTGGATATGGTGGACTTGGATGAGACAGACTCCAAAGGCCAACATTTCTACTCTAGATACTTACAGTAAGTAGTCTTCAGACCAATAAAAATTTGGAGTATATATCTTGGAAAGTGATGAAGAAGCCACATTCTTATGAAACCCAGATAGAGCTTCAACCTTGGTAGTAACAGATGTCACTTTGAGGCATGGATTGCATGATTGGAGTTGCATCCAAGTCTTGCCAGCATACCAGTCAATGATGGCTTGAACATCAGATATCATGGGAGGTCCTGAGGTAGTGGTCTGCATGGCACTGTCAGTAGAACCAGACAAATGCAGAGGGAGATCAGACAGAGCTGCCTGAGAGGGATCAGCAGCGAGATTGTGGTGCTGCTCCTTCTCATAGCAAGTGGTGCAGCAATCCCCATTCTGTCTAGCACCTGCAACGAACTGCAAGCAAGGCCCAGAGGACTCTGAGGATGAGGAGTTGGGTGACATTGGATGGGAGGGAATGCAAGAGGTTTCATAAGGGTCACATTTTCTGTGAAAGGTTTATATACTGTGAGCTATAATTCACCATTTTCCATCATGTAAATGCATGTCATGATATCCAAACCTTATGCCCACAATATGCAATGTGCCCACCACACCTCAAAGGGGAGCTCCACTTGGTACTCCTGCCTGCTATGACCAATAGTGATAAATGCAATCTTGGAATATGAATTGCTAGTTTGTTCATTCTCAGCGACTCCGTAACCTAATGGGATAATCCCTCATTCCTGAGTTTCCTGAAAAGTAAGTCTGAATACTTCAAAAGCCTCAGCAATGTGAAAAGATGACACTGTCAATGGCACCTCGACAGTGGCATGCATGACTTGACTATTTTGCTCAGCCACAATTTTAGCTTCCAGATTGATGCTGTTGTCTGAGTGGTCAGTGTCAGAAACACGAGAATCTTATTTCACTGCTAACTCTTCTCGTCTTATCTAATTCTTATCTTATCAGAAGGTCATAGAATGTTCCAGAAGATTCCAATGAGGTCATATTAGGTAATCATTCTGAGATGCTC
The DNA here is from genome assembly GCA_038090515.1 of Pulveroboletus cf. viridisquamosus. Lineage (NCBI taxonomy): Eukaryota > Fungi > Basidiomycota > Agaricomycetes > Boletales > Boletaceae > Pulveroboletus > Pulveroboletus cf. viridisquamosus. The sequence goes on along the minus strand of JBBPMX010000336.1, from coordinate 11,835 downwards.
TAGCAAGTTCCATAGCATAGCCTTCAGATAGTATATAAACCCATAGTGTAGATTGTATTTTTTACGCTTGGAATTCTCATCTTTTAAGTCTCATTCTCACTTTGAGTTTGGGTCTGATATAATTCCAAGCATAACTCTTCACCAAGCGCACTTTGTGCTTCCTGACTTCCCACTCCCCTTCTCCCATAAATCTCTCACGCTTCCCTTCTTCTCTGCTTCTCTTCTTCTCTTCGCCTATCTGGTTGAGCCCTTCACTCCCACTAGCAAATCCTTGAGCTGGTGACCTTGTTCCACTTGCAAGATCTTTTACAGGTGTCCATCAGATATTAAATCAACTTTACCCCAACTCTTCATCGCATGTAGCTGTGTTAAAGCCACCCGGGCCCAGGGTCAAGGGATTATAGTACAGTACTGCTCAACAGGCCCTGCATAGCACGGAAACAGCTTGTATACATGGTCGTCCACTGTACAAATAAGGATAACATTGCTCTGCACATAGTGCACTAGTGCCAGTTCACCCATGCTGACTGATGGGTGTGAATGGTCCTCATAGCAATAGTTGGGGCAGGTTCATGTGATCACCTGTAATGTCATGCCGATATATGCATCATTACCATATAGTTTGACACTGGGCTATACCTGTCTACCCTCTTCACTGGAACCCCAACCAGCCATAACAAGTTGTTGAAGAAGCCGCTACCCTGTCTGCCTGAAGAAACCTGGAGTTTCTAGAGGTTCCCTCATTGTTTTCTCGCATTCAGTCATGCCCACCAGAGAGTTCATATGATGGAGCATCTGGCAGTGGACAGACCATGCAATTACACTATACTTCGCTCGGTTCTGTCATGTCTGGAGCAGGAGCCATCCACAAATATGTTCCTGAAATCCTCTGCTCGTATCAGAACTCAGACCTTACATTCAATGAGCAATATGCTCTCTGGGTCAAATCATACAAGGAAGATCCCATCCTCCACAGCCCCTCTTTCACTTCTAAACCAACTCAAAGCCCTGTACTCCACTAAGCGCAGAACCTTCTTGAAGACCTGCAAAGAGATGCTCTGCATTACTTCCAAGACCAATGCAGGATTCATGCCTTTCAATGTCCCAAAACAAGGGCAAAGGCCATGCTTGTGAGCCTATCCACATCATCATCCCACTGGAGATTCCTGGTGGAGGTCCAGAAAGCCCAGATAGCCCAGGTTCTAGTCCTCCAGGCTCCCCACATCTGCTGAGAGTGCAGATTCCACGTGCTCCTGATCCACATCCCATGGAAGTCCAAGGCCCTGTGTTGGGTAAGTCTGTCTCCTCAAAACCTTTCGTGTTAAAGGGGAACAAATCCAAATACAAGGCTTGGATGATGAGTCTGAGGAATTACTTCCTTGGGTTCCCAATCCACCCCCTGACACCCAAAAGATAGTCATTGCCCTAGGATTCCTTGGAGATGAAAACCCCAGTTTGGCATGTAGATTCACCGATTGGTACTTTGACAACGGGATCATGCAGCAACACACCTGGACATATTTCATTGAGCTACTCGACATGCAGTTCAAGCCGGCAACAGTGAGACAAGAGGTGTATGAAAAGCTCATAATGTTGAAACAGGGTTTGTGCACAATTGAAGATTTCTTCATCAAAATGGGACAGTTGATGAATAAAGTGGGTTGCGAGCACAGCCCTTCTTTTGACGAAATGCTGGTACATGTCATACAACAAGGCATCAAAGAAGAGGTGATAGGATTCACAGAACAAGCACACACCATGCTTGCAAGTTCCACAGATATCGCATGGTGGGAAAGATGTCTCCAACAGACTGAGATATCCCTCCAGAATAGAAGAGCTTGCAAAGCTCTTAACACTGGAGGATCAACCAGAAGAGATAATCATCCTACCTACTGCTGGCCCCTGGATCCACAGAAGTATCTGCCCCATCAACAAACCCCTGCCACCACTCCCACCTGGAACTCCCAGCCTGCACAGGGTTTCAGCAGTCCCCAACCTGTACCACCAAAGGAGGTTGGAATGTTTGTGGGAAGAGGAATACTGATAGATATTGACAAAGCACATGCTGAAGGAAAGTGTTTTACCTGTGGTAAAGACTGGCCCTGTGCTGATCACATCCATCGCTGTTCCCAACAACCCCGCATGCACTTTATCAATATTAACAGAGCACGAATCTATTATTAAATGAATGAGGAAATGGGTGAAATTATGAAGGAAATGAAAGAGCAGGGTTTTTCCATAGACAAACAGTAGCCGGTCATACTGATTTGTCCAAAGTCGATAGTTCTCATATTGTTGTTCCGTCTCCAAATAAATTTGCTGTGTTATCTATTGAACAACCATATGAGAACGAAAGTAAGACCGAATCACCAAAAGCTGTGGGTGAGACATTGCTGGCCCAGGTGAATAAAATAAGCATCCTTAAGCATGAGAAACCCCTTGAGGTTAAATGAGAGGATAAAACCATCCCACTACCTCAGCAAGGATCTGATGGTGCTGCAGGCTATGATGTTTATGCAGCCAAAGATGTAGTGGTTCCAGCCCACAGACAAGCACTGATATCCACTAAAATTAGTGTGAAGATTCCATCAGATCATTATGGTTGTATTGCTCCTCAATCTGGCTTTGCAGTCAAAGCCTTGATAGCTGTCAGAGCTGGTGTCATCGACTCTGATTACAGGGGGGAGGTAAAAATCCTACTTGTCAATCACTCTGATAAGGATTTCCATGTGAAAACGCATGAACATGTTGCTCAATTAATCCTCGAAAAGATTTTGACACCACCAGTTAAAGAAGTCAAATCTTTAGACAACACTAAATGAGGAGATAAGGGTTTTGGCTCTACTGGTCAAACCAAGATATGTAAACATGCAGAAGCACAATGGAAAAATACCATTGATCCTTGGTCAATCTGCTGGATTCAGACACAAGTACAAGAAAACAAAAAACACACAATATCACATCTCTGATCCTTTGTACATGACCAGCAACTACCTGAGGTAGACATCAACCTCATCCACAATCTGAAATGTATGACACCATATGAATCTGCATGGATCCTCTGAGACTTACAAAAGAAACCAAGATTTAAGAAAGTGTCACCTAGATGCTGACTATGCAATAGTCTCAAAATCCCCATCAAAATTAAAACTGACAATGGCCAAAGATACCAGACAAAGGCCCTAATCAACTCGGGATGCACAGGATCTTCAATCAACATCAAATACATCAAAGAACATGGTATAGAAACCTTTAAGTTACCAAGAGAGGTGAAAGTCTACAATGCCGATGGCATGCTTAATGCCGGAGGCAGTATTACTGAAATGGTCATTGTAGAGTTAAACATACTCAACCATAACAAAAAGATCACCCTTGCTATAACTGATTTAGGGGTCAACACTGTATTTCTTGGACATGATTGGCTCAGGATACATAATCCTTAGATAGACTGACTGACAGGCCATATCCAATTCAGGTGTGAAAATGATCACCTGCCTGGGCTTCTTGAAGATGAGGAAGATGATGAGGAAGAAATGAGATTCTCTGAAGGCAAACATTTTTTCCAACTTAATCTGGATTTTTACAAATCTGAAACACTGCCACAAAGATAGCCACCAAGGAGTTTACTTAAAAGAAGAAGAAGACCTTCGAAGAGGCAGCACCCTCCTACATCCATGACTTTGCTGATGTATTTGCTAAAGAATCTTTTGATGAATTACCACTGTGAAAACCTTGGGATCACACCATAGAACTTCTTCCTAGAGATCACTCCGTGGATTGCAAGGTCTACCCCCTCGGTCCCAGTGAATAAAAGGAGTTAGACACCTTCTTAGAAGAGAATCTTCAATCTGGTCACATCAGACCCTTCAAGAGTCCCTTTGCTTCTGCATTCTTCTTTATTAAGAAGAAAGATGGACGACTACATCCTGTACAGGATTATCGAAAGCTTAACACAATCACTATATGAAATCATTATCCCCTACCATTGATAAATGAGCTAGTAGACAAATTAAAATCTGCTCACTTTTACACCAAGTTTGACATAAGATGGGGGTACAACAACGTCCGCATGGTAGAAGGTGATGAGTGGAAGGCAGCATTTCAGACCAACCACAGACTTTTCAAACCACTAGTAATGTTCTTTGGGTTAATGAACTCCCCCACAACATTTCAAACAATGATGAATTCGCTCTTTAAAGAACTTATTGATTGCAGGGTTGTCATCGTTTATATCGATTGTGAAAAAATCTAAGTAAAAGGGCAGTGATTGCCCACTCAGCCGCTGCCCAAGGAGTAGAAGGAATGACTATATTCACCTAAGTAAAAGGGCAGTGATTGTCCACTACACTAATTAGCAATGGTGATAAGGTAAAGTAAAATTGGTGCTCACCTCAGCTGCTGCCCAAGGAGTAGCAGGAACGACTGAGGAGAGCCCAGGAGCAAAAGGGAGTATGTATATAAGGTAGGCAAAGATGCAAGCGCGAAGTCCGATCAACTCCAAAGTGAAACAAGTGATCTCCATAAGGAAATAGTGGAGGGGGAGGAGAAATGGCATGAAGTTATGGAATGGGAATGAAGCAAAGATAGGATAAAGGAATGACATAAGAAATGCATACTGATATGCCATTGGACACAAGTCCAGCCTTCCTATCCATCTTTGACTGCTTCTATAGGACTTTGGTAACTCCTATGTAGAAGTTATAGGAGTTTGTCCAGAACTTCATTAATAAATCTTAGAGTTGGACAGGAGGGCCTGGAGGAGATCGGAGTTGTCATCTCTAACATCAATGACATAATAATCTTCACAAAGACATTCGAAGAACATCAAAACATAGTTCGAGAAGTCCTCACGATTCTCAGACAAGAGCACCTCTATCTATGACATGATAAATGCAATTTTGAGGTCCAAGAAACAGAGTTCCTAGGGATTATTGTATCCCAAGATAAAGTCAAAATGGAACCAAAGAAAGTTCAAGCAATTGTTAACTGGCCCCAACCCACCACCTGTAAACAACTAAGGGGTTTTCTAGGGTTCCTCAACTTCTATCGACAATTTGTTAAGAACTTTGCCCAAATCCCACAACCTCTCAATAATCTCACATTGGAGAAAGTAGATTTCATCTGGGATGACAAATGTCAGACAGTGATGGATCAGCTGAAAGCTATGCTTTCGTCTGCCCCCACCCTAGCAATACCCACTGACACAGACCCATATCAGGTCGAAATGGATGGCTTGGGCGTCGGCATTGGAGCTGTTTTGTCACAACAACAAGACAGGATTTGGCACCCTGTGGCGTTCATCTCAAGATCTCTAAATGATGCAGAGAGAAATTACCATGCCACTGACCTCGAAATGCTCATGGTCATCTTTGCACTCAAGGAATGGAGGCAATACCTCCTTGAGGCAACCCATCCATTTGAGATCTTGGTTGATCATATGTAAGAACCTTGAGTTCTATCATAAACCAGTAGATCTCTCATGACGACAGGCTTGCTAGCAACAAACAAATAATCCAGGAGTACAATTTTACATTTAAACACCACTCTGGAAAATCGAACCCAGCTGATCCTCTGTCCCAGAGGCCAGACTTTGAAAAGGGGGTAAACAATGACAACAAACAGCAAATCTTACTTCCTAATTCAATGTTCACAAATTTGACCCAAGAGAATGCCTTCTTTTTCACCAATAGAGTAGAAATTTGTGCACAACAAAAGGAATCAATTGAGATGCAGGTCAAATGTCTCCAATCACATGCTGAAAAGTACACTCTAGAGGGACTCACAAAAGAAACAACACAGTGGACTAAGAAAGATGACATCATCTATTGGCAAGACCTCCTCTACATACCAATGGAACCTATGCTCAGAGAACAGGTCATATGAGAAAATCATGACCATCCCATCGCAGGACATCCAGGAGCTCACCAAACATGTGACCTAATCATGACATGTTACTATTGGCCCACTGTATGAAAGGATGTAGGAAGATATGTCAAAGGTTGTGACAGGTGTCAAAAGGCAAAGAACCGCCCAGTACCTGCGCACACCACACTTACACCTAATGAGATTCCATCCACCCCATGGGAGACCATATCCGTCAACATTGTCAGACTAATACCCAACTTGCAAGGAAAATACACCATTTTGGTTGTTGTTGACCGGTTCTCCAAAATGATACACCTCTTCCCCATATCGTCCACTATTACTGCCAAAGGAGTCACCACCATCTTCTGTGACAATATATTTAAACTCCACAGCATTCTGAAGAAGATGATATCAGATTGTGGACCACAAAATTTGTGTCGCAGTTTATGACTGACCTATATGCATTTCTACGAATCAAAGGAAACCCTTCTATGGCCTACCATCCTCAGACCAACAGACAAACAGAACATATAAACTCCAAGGTTGAACTCTACTGAGAATGTACATCAATCACTGTCAGAATGATTGGGCCGAATGGTTGTCCCTAGCTGAGTTTGCATATAATTAGAAGACATCCAGTGCAACCAGAACTAGCCCCTTCATACTTAATTATGGGCAACAACCACTAGTCTCCATCGATAACCATAGAGAGGTGTGAACGGCCAAAGCAATGGACTTTGCAACACAGATGAAGGAAACTCACACACAAGCTAAAACTGCACTAGAAAAGGCAGCTGCAGAGATGAAGAAGTACTATGATCAAAACACCAGACAACTGGTGATTTACCAACCCGGTGATCAGGTGCTTCTCAATGGAAAGCATATCCAATCAGATCAACCATCAAAGAAGTTCAAAGATATGTAAATGCTATGGTCTGTTCAAAATTCTAAAGAAGGTAGGATCAGTGGTATACAAACTTGAACTCCCAGGACACTGGAAAATGATACATCCAGTATTCCATGAATCACATTTATGGCCATATCAAGAAGGATTGTTTCTGTTGCAAGCCAAACCAACTCTGCCTCCTGCCGTAGTACTGCAGCGAAATGAATACAAGGTCGAGTCTGTCATAGATGCCTGCAAGTGTCGAGGGAAGATCGAATACCTAGTACACTGGAGGGGTTACCCTAGAGAGGATTGCACTTGGGAACCTAAAACTCATCTTGTACATGCTAAAGAGGCATTAGCCAAATTTTACAAAACCCATCCAACAGCTATACAAGCAATGACCAACGATGTTTCCTGCAACTGCCCTATATGCACACAAGGACAAATCATGATCTACAACACTGGATTCAAAGATTTTGCTGCCTCCCTCACCCATCTTCCTACAACTTATTTTGAAATTCCTCCTGAAGACATGACTGACTTGGAGCATCAGCTTGAAAAGGGGGTAATGTCAGAAACACAAGAATCTTATTTCACCACTAACTCTTCTCGTCTTATCTAATTCTTATCTTATCAGAAGGTCATAGGATATTCTAGAAGATTCCAATGAGGTCATATTAGGTAATCATTCTGAGATGTTCTAGCAAGTTCCATAGCATAGCCTTCAGATAGTATATAAACCCATAGCATAGATTGTATACTTTATGCTTGGAATTCTCATCTTTTAAGTCTCATTCTCACTTTGAGTTTGGGTCTGATAGTCAGTGGTGCCATAACCCACAGGTTCTGCATAAACATCATGTCGGGTAGCTGAGAGAAATCACATATCCTACATGGAATGATATATAAGTGTAAAAAAAAAAAAAAAACTAATATGGCATACCAACGGTGATTGATTGTGCCCACACTTGGAAATTGGGTGATGATTCCAGTCATTTTGAAACTGCCAACAGTCATCATTCAGTTGCCCAAGAAAAAGATAACATACAGTGAGGTGCAAAACTGTTATAATGTTTGGTACTTTTGTAGTATGTGTGATGTAGTATCTGAGGGTGTGGGAATTTCGCTTAGCTTTAGTGGGGGCGTGAGAACTACTAACCCCTGGCTACAAATGTTGTCCCTGAATCATGTGACCATGTGTGAATGCTGTGGAGATATATCCATTTTAATCCACATATGTCATTGTAACAGTTTTGCACCTTTTGATAATGGTAGTAGAATTCTTGGTAGACAGTAGGATAGTTGGTGTTTATTTGGCATACAAACAAATATACACATGTAAACATTATGTCTGAGTTTGAATTGGCTCTTACACTTCTTTGTTTTCAACCACTATTATCATGTGATCTCTCTCTTCTACTCAAAAGAATACCATTCTATCATAGCTTAATGCTGGTCATTCTACTTGCTCTATTGCCTCTTCTACTGGTCTCAGCATTGCTACTGTGTCCAGACTTCATTCCAAGGAGCATTCCAACCTTCAAAAGTCTACTGGAGGTCACCCATCAAAGCTTTTCCCCTCCAATATTCACCATACTATTTATCTTATTTCATCCCAGAAGGCAGAAAATGTAGTTCAAGTGACCAAAAATCTCTCAGGGATCACCAATCAGCCTCTCCATCCAAGCACTATTTGTCGATACCTTAAAAAAGCTGGAATGAAGGCTGTAGTCAAGATCAAATGACCTCTACTTTCTGCAAAACATTGTAAAGCATATTTAGACTTTGCCTATGCCCATAAAGATTGGACTCTGGAGGACTGGAAGAAGGTGATATGGTCTAATGAGACCAAAATTAATTGTCTAGACTCAGATGGGTGCAAATGGGCTTGGAAAAAACCAGGAAAGAGGCTGAATGATAGGCTAGTCTAGGAAACCTTAAAGTTTGGAGGAGGTTCTGTGATGGTATGGGGCTGTATGACTTGGGAGGGAGTTGGCTATACTTGCAAGATTAATGGTAGGATGGATGGAGACCTTTACCTTCAAATATTGAAGGATGAATTGCTCAACACCCTAGAGTATCACACTCTCAATTCTCCTGACATCATTTTTTAGCAGGACAATGACCCCAAACATACCTGCAGAAAGGTCAAGAAGTGGCTGGAAGACCAGGAATTCAGGACTATGGTGTGGCCTGCACAATCTCCTGACTTGAACCCCATTGAGCATCTCTGGGGTTACCTCAAAAGAAGACTTGCAGGGTATGAAAACCCTCCTGGGGGGATTGAGAAGTTATAGGCAAGGGTTAAGAAGAAGTGGTGGGATATAGCATCTGGGGAGTGTCAGAAATTGATTGAAAGCATGCCTAGGAGGGTTAAGGCAGTGATTAAGGCCCAAGGAGGTCATTCCAAGTACTGATATTTGCCAAATACCCTACTTAATATGAAAGGTGCAAAACTGTTACAATGACATATGTGGATTAAAATGGATATATCTCCACAGCATTCACACATGGTCACATGACTCAGGGACAACATTTGTAGCCAGGGGTTAGTAGTTCTCATGCCCCCACTAAAGCTAAGCGAAATTCTCACACCCTCAGATACTACATCACACACACTACAAAAGTACCAAACATTGTAATGGTTTTGCACCTCACTGTAGTAGCCATAAATGGCATTGATCGCTGACATTAAGCTTATGGGAGTTTTTGAGATGGATAAAAAAAGCCTTCCAATGATGTACAAAGTTGATACCGGTATCCACCCAAAGCCTCTCAATACAAGAATTTCAAGTTGATCACCCCCACAAGAAAGAGAACCAGTTGGGACCACAATGTTGGATCATCCAAATGGTGACACTGAGGTTTTTGCCACCATGTCCCCACAAACATGTGAAGGGGTTCCAAAACCTTTAACAGTGGCAAGAAAAATATCAAGTACTGTCTGTGCATGATTATCTATATTGGCTTGTAGGCCAATCACCTAATGATATGAATAAAAAATACATAACCAAAAAGTGTGCACACCATTCAACAAAATCTGTCAATCATACTATGAATAACAATACCCCATCAGATCAACTTGTGATGGCTGTCAATATGCCACATGTAGTTTGACCATGGAGCTTCATACACCCGCTGTTTGATAGCAGCTTGATGGTGAATGAGTTGGTGAAGTGAATTGATGTATTGCATAGACAATCGGATGTGAGCCCTTTGTACATGTATCCCATATGATATCAAAAATGCAGTGACAAATTGCAAACTGGCATTTGGACAGTCACACTTGTAATAGCAAATAAGGCTCTCAAGTTCTTTATTCATAATGTTAGAGTACCATCTAGATAAGCCATTCATTTGTAGATGACAACGCAGTGTGTTCTGATAAACACCAAGAGTCTCTGCAAGGATTTGCAGCAGGATGTGGCAAGATGAGGACACTGCATCAGCCAACCATTCTATGTCAAATTTCAAGCATGGACCTCCTCGATTACATGGTCCAGGCAACTCAGATATGACAGGTGTGATATGAACAAGGTTCACTATTAAATCTCTATAGAGCAATTGCCTGTAATTATTAAATGCATGGACTAAGAAAATTGTTCACTGTTCAGATGCAGAAAGCACACAACTCTCAGGTGAACACAATAGTTTGCCAAGCATAGTCACACACGTTGTAGCCCAATTGACGTCTTTCACCTCATGGTCAAGTGCCTTGAGTAACAGCACTAGCCACCTGATCTGGTCAACATGAATTTTAATATGAAGTGGGTCACTGTCTTCCTGTTGTAATAACCCAGCTGCATGCTGATAGGTGTCCTGCAAAATTTCATGTGCACAGCAAACGTCAGGACTCCAGTAATTTCAGGCCAGGAGTGGTGGAAGTGCATGGCCTAGGTTCCACTGGTTGTCCAGTCCAGACATAGCCAGATTAATAGAGACTTGATAAAACTACTGAGTCTATTAACACTGTCAGAAAGTTTTTAGGACTGATGGTGCTTACTGGAGTGAGTGGATCATCAGAAGATTTCCCATTTGGAAGTTCAAACAATAGTCCTAGTATTCATGTGATCTACAGTGGCTCAAAAAACTGTCTGGATGTTTGCCTATTTTGCACTAAATGCAATGTCCTGTGAGAACCACTAACCCTAACCCTATTATGTAAGTGTACCAAATATAGTACTAACCCTTGGCTATCTACTGATGCAAAAATCAAGGGATTTTAATAAGATCTGATGAAATGGCAGCTATTTCAAAATCATGACTCATTTGGACAGTTTTTTGACTTTATATTGGAACTATATATATTGGATCCTGGAATGTCATAACTGACACATCTGGAAATGGTTCTATTATGTCACCTTTATGTAAATGTGTGTCAGACAACATATAATGTAATTCATGGGTTCCATCCTTCATCTTAGAGTCTTACTCATATTACATTCTATTTAATTTCACATTGGCAGTAAACCTTTACTAAACATGATTATATTTATCATTTTTCTATTAATGGCTTCTTTCATTTTCATTTTTATATATGCCCTTGGTTATATGACCCAATTCTGTATGCAATTGTTTCATCTCCTCATATAAGTAGTTCCTAGACCCTTAAAGCTCAATTGTGGTATTTAAAAGCGATGGTTAGTCTATTTTCTAATAGTTACTAGAAAGTATAGACTTTTATTTGTTTATTACATCCCATAATAGAGTGTTCTGATGGTACTTATTACTGTCTGGGGGAAGAAAAGAGTATATATGAAGGAAATAATGAACTATATGGCTTGAATTATGTTTTTGGCCTTGCTAACAACAATTTTCTAAATAATAGCCCTCTTATTAGTAAAAGTAATTGATTTCTATGATACCAGTGCTTCACTGAGTAGACATTCTAATGTACCAAGACTACTATGGACCTCCATAGGTCAGGTTAGAAAGCAATTTTCCTAGAGAAAGGATCAGGGAAGGTGAAAAATATCATATTTTTTCCCTAGAAGATAGAAATGAGTTTAATAGTAAAAGTGAGCAAATAAATATAGAATAGTGGGTATTATATATGTTGTCTGACACACATTTACATAAAG
>JBBPMX010000335.1:0-15302 GCA_038090515.1 Pulveroboletus cf. viridisquamosus | reverse complement strand
AGGAGATGATGTCAGGGCGATCCAGAGTGCGTGCGTGCAAGGACGCGTTGAAGCATCTGGAAGGGTTTCACAAGGTACTCGTGCTATACCTCTGGCTGTCGTTCCGCAACGCGATGGCGTTTTTCGAAGTGGACAAGGCATACGAGCTCAAAGGGCGTGTGGAACGCGCGCTGGAGTGGTGTCTTCGTCAGGTGTCGTCACACGGAAGGCCCGAGGTCGGAGGTGCTGCCTGGTCAGTAGACAAGCTGGATTATCGGCATCGACGGAAGATGAGAGTGGGAGGGAGGGATTGGGTAGCGGGTGTGGCGGCTGCGAAGACGGCCGCGGGGGGTAGGCTCCGGTGACTGCTACGGGCCCAATGATTCGACGAGGTTCGTGGCGTATCGTGGCGCTTCATGCGGTGCACCGTTGGGATGTGGTGCTGTTCGTCAACGTGTTGTGGTTGGTCCGTTTTTCGCCGCCGTTCGGTTTCCAACCGTTACGACGCCACGCGGATCAGTAAATTAGATGGTGGAGGACCGTTCAACGACCGCGAGGCCAGAGGCTGGTCTATCAACAAGGTCACTGCATGCTCACTAGATTTGAAGACATTATTTATAGTGTACAGTAGACATCCTCATAATGCATGTGTTCTCTTGTATATATAATTGTCATCAATCATATTTCACTACTTCCCATGTCTGTTAGCAGAGGAATTATGTAATGGCTGCTATGCAAAGTGCTCCGAAACCCGACCACAGAGCACTGATATTAGCCAGTACCCTTAACCCATGACCTTGTCATATCTGCTCTGAACTCTGTTCTCCAAACCTCTCATCCTCTCACCAGTACCCTGTAACCTGGACTTTGTTCCTTCTGCTTGGACTTCCGCAGTTACCATATTTAGTATTCCCCTTGTTCTCTCTTGACCCTTCATTCTTACTGTAGACCCTTTATCACACCATATACCTCCCCCTACATATGTTCTCTGTCTCCACATGCTTTTCTTTTACCCAATGTACCTTACCATATGCTCCTCCATTCTTCCATCCAAACTCCAATTAACCTTTCATATATAAACCCTCTGTACTCCATCTTTATACCTTAGTACAAATATCACACTAGTCACCTCCTGACCCTCATTTGGTCTCCTCCTCTTGCTCTCCTGCTCCCTCCTCTCTCCTGCAACAAAAGTGTTGCAATGTTTGATACATTTGCATTGTAGATGATATACAAAGCTAGGGCATGGAAATATTGCTTAGCATTAGTAAGATGAAATATAGTAGGCACTCTTGGCTTGCTATTGATCTTTGGTTCATGTGATTTGGTTCAGAGAGTATGGAGATATGGCCATTTTAAGTTGGTTATGTCATTGCAACAGTTTTGTTGCTGATATCAAGGGTATCATAAACTAGTATGAAGTATAGCCTCCTTTAGCCTTGATCACCTCCTGAACCCTTCTGGGCATGCTTTCAATCAACCTTTGACACTCTGCAACCTCTATCTTCTCCTACTCCACTTGAACTCTCTCCCAAAGTTCAATTATCCCCTTTGCTAACTCTGGATACTCTGCCAGCCTTCTTTTAAGAAGAAACCACAGATGCTCTATGGGATTAAGGTCTGGAGACTGAGCTGGCCATACCATCACCTCAAACCCATGCTCAGCAAACCACTTCTTGGCCCTTTTGCTGGTATGTTTGGGGTCATTATCCTATTGAAAGATAATCTCATCTGGGGTTTTGCCATAGTGCTCCAGGGTTTTCTGCAGCTCATCCTCCATAATCTGTAGATAAAGGTTAGTGTCCATCCTACCATCAATCTTGCATGCCATGCCAACCCCTTTCCATATCATACAACCTCATATCATCAGAGAACCTCTCCCAAACTTCACTGTTCCTTGTATCAGCCTATCACTTAGGCCCTTTCCTGCCTTTTTCCATGCCCACCTCTTCCCATCTGACCCAATGCAATTGACCTTGGTCTCATCTGATCATATAACCTGCTTCCAATCCTCCACAGTCCAGTGCTGATGACTCTTTGCAAAATCCAACCTAGCTTTCTTATGAGCAGAAGTAAAACAAGGGCATTTCTTCTTCACCACAGCCTTCATGCCTGCTTTCTTCAAGTGGTGATGAATAGTCTTGGAGGAGATGGAATGGTTCTTGATATCCTGAAGAGTCTTGGTGACCTGGACTGCATTTTCAGCCTTTCCAGTTCCAATAAGACAAATAGCATAGTACATACCAGCAGGTGTGATAAGGGTAGGATGACCACCAGAGGATTTGGCCAGGTTTGAACAAAGTTTAGAGTGAATTCTACTAATAGTGGAGTGGTGAACACCAGTAGATACAGAGATTTGGCAAGTGGATTGACCCAAATCCAAGAAAGAGATGATTTGATTGGTTTGAGCAGCAAAGAGAGATTTCATGGTGGTGGTAGTGGATCAAGAGTGGTATTTTGGTTTATTTGTATTGTGTTGAACATATTCTAGGTCACATGACCCATTGCTTGTGTTAGCACATATAAAAATATATCAATTTTGAATACTACTAGATTAGCAACAAAACTGTTGCAATGACATAACCAACTTAAAATGGCTATATCTCCACACACTCTGAACCAAATCACATGACTTAAAAATCAATAGCAAGCCAAGAGTGCCTACTATATTTTGTCCCACTAATGCTAAGTGATATTTCCATGCCCTAGCTTTGTATATTATGCACAATGAAAATGTATCAAACATTGCAACACTTTTGTTGCTCAGTGTAAGTCCTGTGCTAATGTCCTCCTAGGTATCCTGTCTTCATCCCATCCCCCATTCATCCTCCAACCAGACTTGAACCCAGAGGACTTAGACTTAACAGACCTACAGTACTTAAAGAGAGCTGTAACGGTTATGATAGTTAGTCATCTTTTTTGACATCTAAGTCTCTTATCCCTTTCATACACCTATACTCTTGAATCCTCCTTATTTAGCCTCTTAACACCAGTGAATTTACTGGTTTGGCCCACCAGCAATTGTACCCTATTGACCTGCAGCTCAAGAAGGAAGAACAATGTCTCAATACATGTTAAGAAATCATACCACACAAGAATCTGATACTCAAGCCCCTAGATGAAGAGCGCTGAGTGAATCATCAGCTCCATCTCCCCCCACCTAGGGTCCATTTGGCCCCAAGGGTGATGCTGCAATGGGTGACTCTGCTAGGATAAGTCCTGCACCCACAGCTGTGATGATGAGAAATCCAGTTGAGCTGAGGGCTCCTGGTACAAATGAGACCCATCTGATAAGGGAGAGGGTGAGTGAGACAGAGCATGGTGAGGAACCTGAGATGAACCTCCCAACCACCCAGAAAGCTGGAGTGGGTCTCTCTGCTGAGAACAAAGCAGGATGGACAACAGTTACCAGAAAGAAAAAACATACTAGTACATGGCATTCCAATCAACACCATGCAGTAGAGTCAGAGGTTTCTCGCACCTTGTCTGAAGTAGACAGAACACTGACACCAGCACAGTGTGTCTGAATTCAGAACCAAGCAAGGGCTGAGTCAAAGACTCGATCCCTTGACTTAGATATGATCCATGATGAAGGGCCCTCCAGGAAGACTGGCAAGGGAGTGGACCCTCATTAATTGGGGAAATGTTCCCATTGAAGAACAAGAGCTAAATATTGATGCTTAATGACAAGCTCTGAAAGGCTGGAAAGAGTCTAAGAAAGCTAAAAAAGCTGTGACTCAAGAAACTGAAGCCAGTAAGGACCCTTTGGACTCACCTACTAGTTTGAACAGGAAAGAGAAAAGAAAACCTCCCATTTGGGATGCCTCAGCTCCAAATGACCCTGTTCAGACACTTATCAGAAATGCTCTCAGAGCCAAAGTGAAGAAGACATGTGTGAGTGTGACTTGTGTCTTGGAATCCTCCCAGCAGATAGCCCAAAAGAGTTACTTGGGACAGGCATTGATGCAGATAGAATGATGAGACAAAAAGGAAGCACTGTCAAAGTCAGGTAGTACTCTATCCCAGTCATCTGAGTCATCAGCATCAGGCACCTCTGATAGCTCAAGCGATACTGGAGACTCATTGGACTCAAGTTCTGATGACTCCCTCTCAACAACCAGTGATCTTAACCAGAGATCTAAGAAATGAAAGAATAAGAAGGGGTGAAAGAAATGTTCTCACTTGAAACAACATAAAAATTCCGGATATGGATGGATCAAACCTATCCTATCACTTGTATATGATAGGTTGCCAGACTCCTGATCCTTCCATTGATTTGTGATGGAAGGCACTGTCTACTTGGATGCAGGAGGTGTGAAAACCCGTGACCAAGTATTTGTGCTCTCACACTATCTAAGTGGGAAAGCACATGAGTTTTATATTTGGAAGGTGTCTGAGAACCCCTACAAGTGGTATTTGAAGGATTTCTTCATCGAACTCTTAAACTGCTGCTTTCTAATTGACTTCAGAACTAAACAGTGTGAAAAGTTAAAATAAACCTTCCAGAATGAGAAGCCTGTTCAGGACTATGTAGCTGAATTGCACAAACTTCAGAATCTAATTGGAGATGTCAGCAAATGAGACCAGGTCATAAAACTCTGGTTCGGGTTTGACTCCTACCTTCAGACAGAGCTATAGAGGGACAAACTCAACCCAGAGCAGTCTTCACTAAAGGACATCATTGCAGCAGCAGAGGTTATTGAGATTGCTCATTTGGTGGCAAACAGACAAGACCATCACCCTAAATCAGGGCCTATAAAAAACACAGGACTCTTGAATCAGAAGAAGCCAAGAGGTGACTTGAATTCCACCTCTGCCCCAAAGGAATCAGGTTCAGTCACTAGAAAAATCCCTGATCAATCCAACAGATCTTGACCTGAGGATAAAGGGAAACAGACAGGTCAGGGATTACCTACTTCTTTGCAATGATCTTGAAATTGGCACATTACAAAACCTGGATCAAAGGTTACAGAGCACACTAAACTGAGTAAAGAAGAACATGATCAGTGAGTCGCTGAGAAACTCTGCTTTGAATGTGGAAACCCTGGGCATATTGGCAGAAACTGCCCTGAGAAACTACTTATAAGTAGTTCAGACACCCAAAAGGCACCAGGACAGGCATCAGCGTTCAGTATCGGATTAGATGAGACTGTTTGCACCTTAGTACAAGCCCTGGCTGATTCAACTGAATGAACAGACAGTGTGATGTTAGCCACAGCAAATGTTATTGTCAATTGGGAAGAGAACATACCTTTGGATGGCTATTCACCTGTGAGGGAAATTCTGAACCTTCATTCCCTAGAGGACGAAGATGTATCAGCTGATGAGGCTATTCTCAGTACCCTTGAGCCCTCTCACCAGATAGGAGACTCACTGGCCTGATGGGCTGAAGCCCTTCTAAATGCAGGAGGTCCCTATCCAGGAGACCATCAGCTTTCCCCTCCTGTCAAGGAAGCCCCCACCTGGCTGCCTCGTTTTAGTGTATATTGAGTTTCCTCCTCCCAACATGTTATCAGTGATAATTGGGGGCTAGTTGAGCAGGAATGGGATACCTTGATTGATTCCATACTCTTGATGAATAGTGAATTTCACCTTACTGACTGGTATGCTAAAACAATGATCAGAAAGGGCTATGGCCTAGAATCCGAATGATCAACTTTTTGTTGGCACCCAGTGATGACGAATGCCCTAGCTCTTTGGATGCAACACTTGCTGTCAACAGGAATTGATACAGATTGGGAGGAAAGTGGACTACTTCATTGCTTTGACTGTATCTCTAAACTGGAAGGGATATGGATCTGGGACTGGCTCTTGGGCCTTCAAGTCCACATATCCTATTACCTCATGCTCTGAGAAAAATTCAACCTTGTCAATTGGTACCAAAAGAAAATAGACCGCTTTATGCTTACCCATTACACCTGCATTTATGATCCATGGAAGATTCCTGCATGGCTCTTTCAGTCCCCAATGAGTAGCGGGCTGCAATCCCAGGCCGCTTCACTGCACCCAGTTTCCTTGGATGAAGAGGAGATCAGTGATCTGGAATTGTTCAGAACCCAAATCCCTTAAGACCAACTTGCCTTCATTGAGCATAATGCTGGTGCCACAAAAGACTTTAAGCAACTTGTGCCCAAACCAGTGGTGGTTATGACATTAGTAAATGGTTGGCCAGCCTGAGCTTTGCTGGATACTGGGTCCCTAGCCAACTTTATGTCATCCAACCTAGCAGAGCAATTGAATGTCAAATGGTTTGCATTAGAGAAGCCACTCACCGTTCAACTTGCCATTCAAGGATCGAGATCAAAGATTAACTACAGAGCTAAGGCTCAGATCGAATATCAGGGTATTAAGGAAGAATGGTACTTTGATATCATAAATTTGCCTAACTATAATCTCATTCTCAGAACTCCATTTCTGTTCCAGCACCAAGTGCTAGTCAGACTAAATGAAACCCGAGTCATAGTCAGGAGCTCACCAGCAAAGCCAATCTGGGGCAAACAAGTCCAGGTGCTGGCCTCCCGAGCAACAGATCTTCTGGACGACCACCTTAAGCAGATTTGAACTCAACTGTATGCTCTGGCTGAGCTGCTGTGTGCAAAAGCAAGTGAGACAGAACTTCCTCCCTTACAAGCTATCAATCACACTATTCCATTGATTGATCCAGATTGCATTTATCCCTGGTGTCTGTCTTGGTGCCCTGAAGTTCTCCGACCCCAGTGGGTGGAGAAGTGATGGGCCTATCTTGTGTCGGGATGCTGGAAAGTCACTAGCCTTGGCAACATGGTCCCTATGCTGTTAATCTGAAAAGTTGGGTCAGACAAACTTTATACAGTGGTAGATTTACATGAATGGAACAAAAATACTCACAAAATGTCCACTCCTCTGCCAGACATTGATGGAATCCTTTGTTGGGTTGCTCAGCACAAGTACTGGTCAATTATAGATAGCCAAGATGCTTATGAACAAATCAGAATCATTCCTAAACATGTCAACCGAACAGCTGTGACTACTCCAGATGGAAATATGCTTAGTACTGTCATTCAGATTGGGGATTGCAATGCACCAGCCACTTACCAGGCATTGATGAACCACCTCTTTAGTAACTTCATCAGTTATTGGATGGATGTATACCTTGATGATATTATCATCTACTTGGACTTGGTGGAGGATCACATTAGCCATGTGTGTGCTGTGATTGACATTTTAAAACAGGAGTGGTTTTACCTGAGCTGGACTAAACTTTGCTTCCTTTGTACCTCCATGAAAGTCCTTGGTTGTATAGTTGATGACAATGGAATTTGTATGGATCCTGACAAGGTTGACCATGTCATTCATTGGAAGATCCTCACCAATTGGGACCTCTTGCAAGGTTTCATTGGTGCTGTGGGTTACTTGGCAGACGATATATACAAGGTCCATGTGTCTATGGATATGTTGTCAGTGATCACTGGGGACACTGTTCCGTTTTGCTGGACACCTCCTGAGCAGCAGGCCTTTGACCAGGTGAAAACCTTTGTGCAGGCATGTATGGATCACCACCGTGTGCCCATCCATTATGGGGAGGGCAGCAAGCCCATTTGGCTGATGACTGATGCCTGCACTAACAGGGTTGCTGGAGTGATTTCCCAGGGGCCTGACTGGAAACAGGCTTGGGTCATGGCCTTCTATAGTGCCAAGATGATACCAACTCAGCAAAACTATGCTGTTCATGAGCAAGAACTGCTCACTGGAGTGGAAGGAATGCTATGTCACCAGGATGTCCTTCAGGGCACTCCATTCACTTGGCTGACTGACCACAAAGCCCTCATGCATCTTTAGAACCAGCTGTCTTTGTCAGGTAGGCAGGCTCACTGGATGGAATGATTGAGCAATTTTGATTTCAAGGTTCAGTACATACTGGGGGTGGAGAATGTCCTCCCTGACACCTTGTCTTGGCTCTACTCCAACAATGCACCAGGTACAGTGCAGGCCCCCAGCAAGTATTTGCAGAGTGTGGATGATGGATTAACTGCTGCCCTGGCTGATCTGGTCAGTATACCTGTTCTTGTGGGAACTGAGGCAGTGTCATCCTCTGACAGTCCTGGTATGGACCTGTCACTCTCCACCAGTGACTCCCTCATGGCTCCTCCATCAGAGAGTGCTGCCAAGTTTGCCCATCATATATGTGGTAAAGTCATTATCTGCAAATCATGGAAATGACCTGAGGGGAGGGGCTACCCATAATGAACAAGTCAGACTCACCAGTTGGCCTTGAGAAAGAAATCTGACATGATGTGCTCCTGGATGGCAATGCTACTCTCAAACAGGCATTCCTAAGTTTTTTGGATGAGAACAATACTCTGAAACAAGTGAAGGGTCAATACCAGGAGGACAGCTTCTTTTGGCTGATACTTGACAATCCCAGTCATTATCACAACTTCGAGGTCACAGATGGATACATCCATCTTCAGACCCGAGAGCACATGCTCTTGTGTATTGTTAAGTCTGGGTCCTCTGGAATCAAGTCCAATCAGAGTTCCAAAGGTAAGTACAAAGTTTGTCAGAGGATGAACAGGAAACAGGATGGAGACAGGATTTCTAGGAGGATGTTGGTGCAGGACTTATGTGTCGTGCCCTTGCTGAGGTTTGGTCCTCGTATTTCATAGGAGAGGAGAAGGGCGAGAGAAAGGGAGAGAGAGAGAGACTGAACAAGGGTCAGGAGGAGACTAGTGTGATATTCATACTAAGGTATAAAGGTGGAGTGCAGAGGGTTTATATACAAAAGTCTGATCGGAGTTCAGACAGAGGAATGAAGGAGCATATGGTAAGGTACATTGGGTAAAAAGAAAGCATGTGGAGACAGAGAGCATATGTAGGGGGAGGCATATGGTGTGGCGAAGGGTCTAAGGTAAGAATGAAGGGTCAAGGGAGGACAAGGGGAATACTAAATATGGTAACTATGGAAGTCTGAGAGGAAGGAATGAAACCCGGGTACAGAGGTACAAAGTCTGGGTTGCAGAGTAATGGAGAGGGGTGAGGAGTTCAGAGTTTGGGTTTTAGAATGGATATGACATGTATCCCTGATGTGATGGTTTCCAGTTGGAAGGCCAGAGAGAGGCTAATCGACCAGGCACATTCAGTGTTAGCTCACCTGGGAAGCGATAAAATGTTAGCTTACCTCAGAGAGCACCTATGGTGGAAAAAAATTGCTCACAATGTGAAGCAGTTCTGCGACACCTGCTCTGTTTGTAAGAGAAGTAAACCCTCTAATCAGAAACAATATGGACTATTTCACTCACCAGAAACACCAATAAAACCGTGGAAGTCAATAGGGATTGACTTCCTTGGGCCTATGCCATTGTCCAAACACTGGGACAGAGAGTACAACTCCATTACAGTAGTTATTGATTGGTTTACTGGAATGGTACACCTCGTGCCCAGTAAAACTGACTATTCCACTAAGGAGGTCACTGAGCTTGTGTTTGCCAAGATCTACAAACACCACAGATTACCTAGGACTATCATCAGCAACTGGGACACCCTGTTTACCAGCCTACTTTGGACCTGGCTAAAGCAGTTAATTGATGTTGAGTACCAACTATCAAGTGCTTACCACCCCCAAACAGATAGAGCCACAGAGTGTGCTAATTGTTATGATTTATGTTTATGCCTATATCTTTTCTTTTGTCTTTGGACTTATCTCTCCTCGCTTAGCTCTAGTTATGCTAAGCTTATAGTTCCTTCCACCATGTGTGCTCATTTATTCTCTGCTTTTCCAGAAGGTTCCTTGCTTACTCATCGAGTTCCTTTTACTATTGGCTCGCTGACTCAACAATCAGTCAGCCATTATTCTTTCATATTCCTTCAGTTTCTATATAATTATTCAGCATTCCTTCATCCTCATATATAAACTCCCAAGTAGTACCTATATCCCTCAGTTTAGACCTACTTGGCTTATATAATCCTAACCCCTTTTCTTGTGTCTTCACTCTACACTTGAGTGAGCGCTTTAGCTCTTGCTTGCATCCCATCCCGATTGCAAGGGATAAGTCCTTGGCCCACCTGCATCACCAGGAAGTCTATCATCTGGCATCACCAGGATGAATCCTCAACCTTGCTGCCAGTAAGGTGCCCCCTTGTCTCAGTGTCTTAGGACCTTCGCCAAGTTCATGTCTGACCCTTCAGGATCAAGTGTAACACTAATCACACCACAGGCCAGATGCTGAGAGCCTGTATTAGCCCAGCTTAACAAGACTTGGTTAGCAAACTACCTGTGATCGAGTTTTAAATTAACTCTGCTCAATCAGAAACTACTAGGTACTCCTCATTCTTTCTGAACTCAGGGCAAGTTCCAGTGACCATCGTGTGGAACAACCCCACCTGGGATGAATACCCTAGTGTTTGGGCATTTGCTATGTAAATAAAGTCAGCTGTGATTCACGCTCATGATGTGATCCTATTGGCCCAAGTTAAGCAAATGAGAGCCACCAATCGAAAGAGACAGCCATCACCTTTTGTAACAGGAGATCTGGTGTACATCTCCACCCAGAACCTGACTCTTCCAAAAGGAATATTGAGAAAGCTTGCTCCTCAATTCATTGGACCTTACAAGATTGAAAGAGACTACGATAATAACTCATACAAGGTATACTTACCCATGTGCTTGAAGCAATGGGGAATACATCCTGTTTTCCATGCATCCCTTTTGTGGATCTATAACCCCAACAATGATTGACTGTTCTCAGAAAGGTTGGAAACCCAGTTGTTTGACTTTGGGACGGTTGACACTGAATGGAGGGTAGACCCTATCTTGTCACACATCAGGAAGAGCAAATCAGCCACATTTGAAATTCATTAGACAGCCAGTGACATCACCTGGATGCCTGCCAACCAGGTGGCCCAGCTCATTGCCCTGGCCAAATATCTAAAACTGATGAACATCAAATCAATTGAGAAGCTGCCCATGTGAACCACTCACTGAACTGATGACAGCAAACCCCAGGCCATTTATAGTGTGGCTGTTTGGATAGACAAAATTGGACCCCCAAACTCCCCGATGGTCAGATTGAGTGCTTAGAGACACTGGCCCCACTGACCTTTCCAGATGACCAACATCTTCACTAAGGGGCAGGATTTCCTCATACAGGATAGCTCCCATGAATCACCTCCATTCTTTGTTGCCCAGGCCCAGCTTCAGACCTTCTTAGCCCACAGTGTTCAGATTCAAATATCTGTCCTTGCTGTATGCCAAAATGAGAGGGTGTGCCAGGACAGAGAATAATGGGGATGGATCTGAGAGTGGGGCTTAGGGCTCGCATTGCATCCTGGGTATAATGAAACAGGGGATGGGTTAGCTGGGGATAGAGGGAGATACAGGAGATGGCCTTATGATAACCAGTTAGGAGCACAGAGAGACCAAACCACACGAACACAGGGCTGGCACAACGATAGGGATGATGGGCAGCAGCTTGAGCTGGATGATGCAGGAGCTTGCATTGCAGAGGGGGACCCACAGTCACACCACAGGCTGGGCCCCTCAGCCATCACAGATGGTGATGGGATGGATAGGGATGGGGATGGGGAGCTGGACCATGAAGAAGAAGATATTACCATGGCCACTGACAACAATTGCTTCAGGCCAGTCAAAGGGAACAATGAGTGTTCCCTGGAAGGGGGGGGTGTAATGGCCACTATGTGAAGTGCTCCAAAACCCAACCAGGAACATACCTACTCGAGCAACCTTACTTCTACCAACATCAACTGTTGCCATCAGTTCTACTTCATGAGATATCACTAGTCCCTCAATGGACAGAGCACTGATATTAGCCAATACCCTTAATCTATGACCTACAGTACTTAAAGAAAGCTGTAACAGTTATGATAGTTAGTCAACTTCGAGACTTTTACCCTGTCTTACAAAGCATGATTCTTCTCAGTGTCACTACTCACTCTCCTCGGGGAGTAGATGTGACAAATTACATATTACATGTTTCATAGCTATTGAAATGTTATTATGCACTTTGAGTAGGCTCTGGTGCAGGCAGGATATGCTATTTCCTTGTGTGCTAGTACTAGTTAAACCAATATTGTTACTAAGAATGCAAGCAGCCTGCTAGTCAGGTGATCAGTGTTTAACCCCTGTGAAAACTTGCTGTGATTAGTTCAGTTTGTTTGTGTTTATCTAGATGAGCAGGAGACAGTATGAAACACACATCATTAAGCACAGTACTGCAGGAAATAAGACTGATTTCAGAAAAATTATATGACAGCCTCTGCTTGTTCTTGTTTCCATGTGTCTCCTCCTACCTGCATATGTCTGTTATCAGCCATCACACCAGCTCTTGCTTTATGCTCTAATATGCACAATCATGTTTTGATACAATTTGTGTAATAATACACTGCTCTGCTCTACTATACACAAAGCAACTTCCTATCAGTTCTGCACTGTTACATATGTGATAATATGTTTTAATCCATTTGACACAATCTGCATGATAATGCACTGCTCTCTGCTATCATACATAAACTGACTTCCTACTAGTTCTGCACTGTTATGTGATGGTATGTTTTTAGCCTCTGGGTTCTGCTCTGCTATGCAGCAGCAAATCTTACACACCTGAAAATGTTCAGTATACAGTAAGGTGCAAAACTGTTACTGTCAGAACAATGAATTTCTTAAATGACCTTTACAATACATCTCAGCCCCTATCTTACATCATTCTCCTAATTCACCCAAATACCTTAGCTAATCCCTTATTTATCTATTAATCAGGTCTAGGCTACTTTCACTTGTGTCATTCCATTGATATCACCATGATGCCATTCCATTCTAGTTATCATCCACTTACTCATTGCTTATTTATATTTCATATCCAATTGTAGATCCAATCACTTTAGCCATAGATTGTTGATCCATAGTAGATCTCAGGTCATGGGCATCATCTGGATCTTAACCAGATCTAGATTGCTGCTTAGGGCTATTATAGGCTCAAGGGTTAGTATTATGTGGTACAACTTCTGTATTAGTCCTTGTTCTTGAAATTCTCATCCTTTTGTCTCATTCTCTGTCTGTGTGCTATTGCTGCATGTTACAAATCCCCTTGCACCTAACTATTTCTCCTGCACTTCTTACCTCACATTTCTTCCTTCTCATACTCATTAAGTCATGTGACCTCCACAAGGTCAATCACATGATTAGTCTGATGAGTCCAGACCCTGATGTCATCTATAACATCATGTCTCAAGGGTTACACATGTAAACTATCCTAGATCTCTCCCTGATTGGATCTCCTCGGCATTCCCATACCACCTCCTAGATCTCCTAATCCAATCCAATCTCCCCTTTGTATCTATATGTATTTATCTCCATGGATCTAGATTCAGATCTCAGGGTTTGCCTCACAGCAGCCTTGCTGTCTTCATCTCTGTCCATACTTCCATTCTCTTCTCATATTTGTTACTGTACTGTCATTATGTACCATGTATAGTAGTTAGATCCTGGTCCATGTGTGGACCCAGGCAATATATAGGGCCAGTGTCAGAACCATGAAATGTCAGAACCATGATTTTCCCACAATATTCATGATCTCTTAGTTTCAGGCCTCTCTTTCTCTCATTTTGAGTTGGTGAAGTTGTTTCTAATAGCCAGTGACCTAAAGCTGGGAACTCTAGCTTTAGCCACTTGTTGATTGGCTCATCCTCTGTGTGCTAAGGGACTTGTCTCTCATTCTCACAGTGGCTCTACAACAGATACTGCTCTGGCTGGCTCTTGATATGGGCTTTCCTCTTCTTGCTGGGTAGCTCCATTATCAGCCACTCTTGCTTTGTTGTTGTTTGGTCATCCAGCTAATGGGTTAGGTTTGGTTCTCAGTGAATGTGCCAATTCATTCACAACACCACAGCTTAGTTTGTATTGTTGATTAGGCCTCTCTCACTTCTCATCTTGAGTTAGCATGGTTGATCCTGATACAGACTCAATATGAGATACAGAAAACTAAGACAGGAATTATAAAGCCTTCACTGATACTTGGTCTTCCCTCTACATGATCTCTTGGTGTCCCATATTCCAAGACAACAGATACCATGCATCTTGCCACCAATATCAATGACCTTCTTATCTCACTTTGGTAAGGATCTATCAGTTTCAATGCTTTTGATGATTCCAACACTTGGGACTGTTGAACAGGCACACTACAAGCTACAGAGGTTAGGCTAGTAGGACTTACATAAGTGCAGGTGATTGGTTGATACGTTCACACAAGGTAGTGGTAATGAATCAAGAGATATTAGAACTCAGACAACTGAGTCCAAATGTAAGTACAGCTGAGGTAATACACTATACTAGGTAAACTACTGTACTCTACTGTAGAACGGGGCTGGAACAAGTCATAGCTCATTCAACAGGGACTGGGCAGTCTTAGCTAACAACAGGGCCTGGTCCACATATAGTACCTCTGTCCATATAGCAGGCACCTATTTACCCAGCACATTTGAATTCCAACTTCATATATTTGGCCTTGGTCTAATTCTCCTATACAATATATGTATTGCCCAACAAATGCTTTGAGAATTACTATAAGCTTCAAAGACTCCAAATTATGTGCCAGCATCACATCACTACTGAAGATCTCATAGTTGTACAATCCCTTCTCTGCCACTGGAAATAAGGATTTTCATAAGATCTCTACTATTGCTATTAGAAAGCTTGGCTCCACTTTATATGGCCCTATGTCCATCAAGTTGGTCATTTCACCTCTGATACTATACATAAAGGCTGTCATATCCACTCTGACCTCCAAATCCCCACTCCAAACCTCTTTGTCTAACTCCATTCCTTCTCACTCAGATTTCCTGTCTTTCATATTAGATCTCCATACTTTTCTTATTTAGTATTCCCCTTGTACCTTTGACCCATCATGACCCTTAATTATTTTCCTTAAACTCTTTGCCACCCCATAGCTTCCCTTACATACAGTGGCTCAAAAAACTGTCCAGATGTTTGCCTATTTTGCACTAAATGCAATGTCCTGTGAGAACCACTAGCCCTAACCCTATTATGTAAGTGTACCAAATATAGTAATAACCCTTGGCTATCTATGGATGCAAGAATCAAGGGATTTGGATAAGATCTGATGAAATGGCAGCTATTTCAAAATCATGACTCATTTGAACAGTTTTTTGACTTTATATTGAAACTATATATATTGAATCCTGGAACATCATAATATGACTTGACACATCTAGAAATGGTTCTATTATGTCACCTTTATTTAAATGTGTGTCAGACAACATATATAATACCTACTATTCTATATTTATTTGCTCACTTTTACTATTAAACTCAT
>JBBPMX010000334.1:0-15310 GCA_038090515.1 Pulveroboletus cf. viridisquamosus | reverse complement strand
ATGCTAAATACAGGAGGGCCGGGGTGTCAGGGATGCGGACTCATCGAGAACGCACCGGAGGTCGCAGGAAAGGTGTCCGGAGTTGTCCGGAGTTAAGTCCGGAGTGCCGGATTCGGTGGATATGACAGGATCTGAGTACCCAAAAATCACCTACACCTATGAAGACGAGGCCTTAATGTTCACTGAATGATATGAGAGCTGGGCCCACCTCTACAAACAAGACCCACTCTTACACCCAGTGTCGAAGGCTCCATCCCCTCCTACATTGCAGATGTTCCATAGCGAGCAGATACTTGCACAACCCTCCCAGAGCAAGGGGAAGAAAAAAGCTCCAGTGCCACCATTGTCCGAATCTTCAGCCAACAAGAGCTCTGATTCCGACCTGGCCCTGAAGTGCCCCACTCGCTCCCCAATCTGCACACCAAAGGTGAAATTGCCCAACACCCACAGCAACCCCTTGGGAAAGTCCATTGCCCCAAAATCTTTTGTGTACAAGGGTGACAAATCGAAATATCACATATGGCAAACCACTGTGCAAAACTACCTTCTGGGGTTCAACGCTGAGCCTACTGACCACCAGAAGATCAT
The DNA here is from genome assembly GCA_038090515.1 of Pulveroboletus cf. viridisquamosus. Classification (NCBI taxonomy): domain Eukaryota; kingdom Fungi; phylum Basidiomycota; class Agaricomycetes; order Boletales; family Boletaceae; genus Pulveroboletus; species Pulveroboletus cf. viridisquamosus. The sequence continues at coordinate 14,722 of JBBPMX010000334.1, read as the reverse complement.
CATCACATTAGGCTTCATGGGAGGAGAAGATGCCAACCCAGCAAGGAGGTTTGCCGACCTCTATTTCAAAGAAAAAATTGGCACACAAGACTAGGAAGAGTTCACGCTCGACCTAGATAAACATTTCTGACCTGCTACAGCCTGGAAAGAGGCCTACAAGAAACTGATGACTCTCAAGCAGGGAGGAGAGTCAATTGAGGACTTCTTCATCAGGATGTCCCAACTCATGGCAGAAGCAGGATGCCACAACAACAACGAATTCAATGAACAGCTGGTCCACATCTGCCAGCAAGGAGTAAAAGATGAAATCGTAACCTTTGCCAAGCTGGAGTCCTCTGCTCTCTGCCTTAGCAAGGATATCAAGAAGTGGGAGAGGTATCTCTGCCATGCTGAGGCTGCCCTTGCCTCCTGAAAACTCAGAAGGTCCAGAGGGACACAAAAACCTCAATTTATGCCATGCTGGTCTAGACCAGCAAACAAGGAAACACCTGCCAAGGCCCCCAAGCCATCTGGTTTTATCACCGCCAACCCAGCACCGTTGAAAGAGGTTGGAATGTTTGGTGGCCAAGGGAAGCCCATGGACATCGACAAGGCCAGAGTGGAAGGGCTCTGTTTCAAGTGTGGAAAGCCATGGCCATGTGCTGACCACAAACCTAAGCCTCATCCACCCCAAATGAGGTACATTGAATTCAAAGGGGCAATATTCTACCAGAACGCAGAAGAACTGGCAGAATGTATGAAGATGGTGGAAAAGAATGAGCAGGGTTTTGGAAAAGATGAGTAGATACAGGTCACTCTACCTCGTCTAAAGTAGTTACTGTTCCAGACAACAAATATGATGTTTTATCCATTGAAATGTGTGATGAGACTGAAACAAAACCTAAGTACACCATTCTGAAATGTGAGACACTGCTACAGATTAAACATGGTGATAAAAAGATACCTCTTCCCAAGTGAGGAACCCCTGGTGTGGCAGGGTATGATCTGTACACAGCGAAAGAGTGCATAGTGCCAAAATGAGGACAGGCTCTCGTAAATACAAAGCTTTCTATGGCCGTTCCTGTGGGACATTATGGCAGAATTGCCCCCCAATCTGGTTTAGCCATGAAAGCATTGATAACCACTGGAGCTGGTGTAATTGACTCCAATTACAGGGGGGAGGTAAAAATCCTCCTTGTTAACAACTCCAATAAAGACTTCTCAGTGAAATTCACAGACAAAATTGCACAGTTAATACTTGAGAAAATTTCAAACCCTCCAATCAAAGAAGTGGAAACCCTCGATAAAACAAAATGAGGATCTCAAGGATTTGGTAGCATGGACACCAAACAAAAAAAGATCCGATCTCACCGAAGAGCCAGATGGAAGAATATGATCAATCCTTGGTCCATCAGATGGATAAAACAACACGTAGACAATGACAAGGATATAGCCAAAAAACACCTAATGTCATTTGTACATGAATCCCAACAAGGAGAAATCAATGACCAGCTCATAAACGATCTGAAGGAGATGACTATGGAAAATGCAGCATGGGTCTTGAGAGACCTCCAACAGAGGCCCAAGTTCAAAAAGGCATCCGAAAGGAGAAGACAGAGAAACTTTCTCAAAGTCCTAGCCAAGATTTCAACCAACAATGGGCATTGGTTTGAAGTCAAAGCACTGATCGATTCCAGGTGCACAGGGTCGTCCATTGATGCTGAATGCATAAAAGCAAACGCCCTTGATACCCACCCTCTCCCAAGACCAATAAAAGTCTATAACGCCAACAGGTCCCACAATACAGAAGGCGAAATCAAGGAGTTCATCATAGTCAAAATGAAAATACTCAACCACTCTGAGAAGATAGCACTAACCGTCACCAATTTAGGGCCTAACTCCATATTCTTGGGACATGACTGGCTAAAAACACATAACCCCTCAATTGACTGGCCCACCAGCCGAATTGAGTTCTGATGTGAGAACGACCACCTCCCCGGACTCATAGACGACAAGGAAGATGATGAAGAGTTCCGGTTCTCCATCAGGGATCGACTTTTCAAAATAGATATGGAGGCCTACCAAAACACATCCACAGAGATAGCCACCAAAGAGTTCACTCAGAAAAAGAAGAAAACCTTCGAGGAAGCAGCACCCCCATGCATCCATGACTTCGCTGACGTGTTCGCAAAGGAATTCTTTGATGAGCTGCCACCCCGAAGACCCTGGGATCATGCGATCGAACTCCTACCAGAAGATCACACCATCGATTGCAAAACATACCCACTAGGTCCCGGAGAACAAACTGAGTTGGACGCCTTCTTGGAAGAAAATCTCAAATCAGGATGTATTTGCCCCTCTAAGTCCCCCTTCGCATCCACCTTCTTCTTCATCAAAAAGAAAGATGGACGACTCCACCTCATTCAAGATTACCGAAAACTGAATGGAGTAACCATTCGAAACTGGTACTCCCTCCCATTAATTAACGAACCAGTGGATAAGCTCAAATCTGCCAAATATTACACCAAGTTCGATGTACGGTGGGGATACAACAACGTCCAAATGAAAGAAGGAGATGAATGGAAGGCCGCATTCAGGACAAATCAAGGCCTATTCAAACCCCTTGTAATGTTCTTTGAACTCACCAACTTGCTGGCAACATTCCAGACCATGATGAATTCCCTGTTCAAAGAACTCATAGATAGGGGAGTCATAGTTGTATACATAGACAACATCATGATCTTCACCAGCGACCTTGATGAACACCAAAAGGTAGTAAGAGAAGTCCTCGAGATACTCCGACAAGAACACCTATACCTCTGACACAACAAATGCGACTTCAAAGTCCAAGAGACCGAGTTTCTCGGGATCATCATGTTGCAGAATAAGGTAAAAATGGAACCCAAGAAGATACAAGCCATCCTCGACTGGCCCATACCCACTACCCGCAAACAACTACAGGGATTCCTAGGGTTCCTCAACTTCTACCAGAGGTTTGTCAAGGATTTCACCAAGAAGGCAAGACCACTGAACGCACTCACCTCGGAAAAGAACGAGTTCAAATGGATGGACGAGTGCCAACAAGCGATGGACCAACTCAAACAAACCATCTCCACTGCACCAGCACTTGCCATGCCCACAGACATGGATCCATTCCAAGTAGAGACCAATAGGTCAGGAATCAGAGTAGGTACAGTGTTGTCACAATGTCAAAACAGCATATGGCACCCCATCGTGTTCATCTCAAAATCACTTAACAACACTGAACAAAACTACCACACTGCAGACCTGGAGATGCTTGCTGTTATATCTACACACTCCAAGAGTGGCGACAATACCTACTCAGTGCCCTCCACCCATTCGAGATCCTCACTGATCATAAAAACCTCGAATTCTATAAAAAACCTGTTGACCTCTCCCACCATCAAGCCTGATGGCAACAAGTCATACAGGAGTATGATTTCACCTTCATTCATCGTCCTGGTAAAACAAACCCAGCAGACCCTCTGTCCCAGAGGCCAGACTTTGAAAAGGGGGTGGAACTTGACAACTCCCAACAAATCTTACTCCCACCAAAATATTTCCCCAAGTCCGAAGCTGTGGGTGAGTCATTGCTGGCCGAGGAACAAATCCAAACTGTCCAAAATGAGACCATAGAATCAAAGATCACAAGAAACCAATACAAGGCCGAAAAGTTCACCAAGGAAGATATTCTAAACAAAGAGTCTCATTGGAAAAAGGAAAACAGAATTATTCAGTGGAAAGAATTGCTCTACATCCCACAAGTACCCGAGCTAAGGGAAGAAATCATTGTCCAAAATCACGACCACCCTATGGCAGGACATCCCGGGGCCAAATGTACTTGAGACCTTATCCTCACTCGATACTATTGGCCAATGCTCAGAAAGGACGTAGAACAGTACGTAAAAGGGTGCGACCAATGTCAGAAGACTAAAACGACCCATCAAGCTGGGAAGACCCCCCAACTCACACGAAATTCCAAACTACCCCTGGGAAATCATCTCCTTGGACATCATTGGCCCACTTCTTGAATCCAAAGGACACAATGCAATCCTTGTAATAGTAGATAGATTCTCTAAAATGATAAGACTATTCCCCATCTCTTCCTCCATCACTGCTATGTTATAATTATTTAGTTTTTTCCCTAAGAGTACGACAAGGATAGATTACATAATCTCAGACTTTAGTTCAGCGGAGTCCAGTCATCGCACCTCAGTCCAGTACTTCCTACCATCTCCAACTAACTATCCTGGCTATAGCCTAGACTGTTCCTTTACTAGCTCTTGAAGACTTCCATTCAAAATGCCAAAGGCATAGCTACAATATTTAGAGACCGCATATTTAAATTACATGGAACCCCCCAAAAAGTTATCTCTGATCAAGGACCACAATTTGTATCGATCTTCATGAAAGACCTGTATGCTCTGCTCAGAATCGAAGGAAACCCCTCTACAGCCCATCACCCCCAAACAGACAGCCAAATGGAAAGAAAGAATTCTGAAGTAGAGTTGTACCTAAGACTATATGTAAACCACAAGCAGAACGACTGGGTAGAATGGCTTGCCTTAGCCAAGTTCACGCACAACCAGAAAACCACCAGTGCAACCGGGACATCCATCACCATTCCTACTTAACTTCGGACACCAACCCACCATGTCTGAAGACACCTGAATACAGGTCCGAAATGAAGATGCCATACAATTCGTGACCAAGATGAAAGAGTCACAAGAGCAGGCCAAGATGGCACTAGAGAAAGCTTCGGCTGAGATGAAAAAATACTATGATAGGAAGACCCGAGAAATCTGAGAGTACAAAAAAGGAGATCTCGTACTCGTAGACACTACACATATCCGAACAGATCGTCCCGCCAAAAAATTAGACGATAAGAAACATGGGCCATTCCAAGTCCTAAAGAAAGTCGGACCAGCAGCCTATGAGCTCGCCTTACCTAAGACGTGGTGAACCATCCACCCTGTCTTCCATGAGTCACATCTCTGGCCTTATGAAACTGGCATGTTCCCCTCACAAAAGAAATCACCCCCACCCAAACCAGTCATTATTCAACAAAAACCAGAGTACAAGGTGGAAGAAATAGTTGACTGCCGAAAGAAATATGGCAAAATGGAATACTTAGTACACTGGAAGGGCTATCCCAAGGAAGATTGAACCTGGGAACCCAAGGAGTATGTCACCAATGCCCCCAAACTGGTGGAAAAGTTCCACCAACAGAATTCGTCTGCCATATGGGCCATCTGCGATGATACTTGTGATCAAGATTGTTGCAATTCCCTGTTCACCCCCTTCTTTGAGCGACAAAGTGTGTGGGAATTCACCGAATCTGTTAACCATCTCCCCCAACACCTCTTCAATTTCGCCCCTCTCGTTGATCCAGAGTATCAACCTTGAAAAGAGGGTAATGTCAGAACTGTCTCTTATCTGTCCCTTTCCCCTTATCTTATCTTATCACGTCATGTGACCTTATCTTATCTGGAATGTTCCAGAAGGTTCCATCTATGACATCACCACTTATATAATCATTCTATGACATTCTATGAAGTTCCATTACCATCACATGTACAAACAGGTAGTTAGTATATAAGTAGGTAGTCGCCTGTACCATTTCCTTATGCTTGGAATTCTCATTCCCATGTCTCATTCTTCTCTTGAGTTTGAGCCTGATAGATGGAGGGAAATGATGAAGATGAAGGAACTGATGATGATGAAATGGAAATTGATGATGATAAGAGAGATTGACAATGATAGGAGAAAAACCTGGTCAAGGATGAGGGCCAGATATGAATGAGGGATCAAGGACAAGGACCTGGATACTGATGATGATAAGGAAAAATGGTGTCAAGAATGATTTTAATGACAATGAGAGGGACTTTGGATGATGGGAGATGACTAGTGGGAAGCAAGCTGATAAGATTTGAGATCTCAATACAACACATTTATAGTCTGGGCATTTCCCTGGATTTTGTATCTATGACAACCACCAAGGCCCTATGAAGAGACACTTGAATCTAAGTAGCAAGACAGCAAGAAAAGCAAAATATCACAGTAGGAAGTTAAACAAGAGATAGAACTGATGAGCAATAGATATAAATATACAATCTGGTAGATGGAACTGGACTGGATGAAATGGATACATACAAGTCCAGAACTGGATGGATGGCACAGATAATCGGATAAACGAGATGTGAAACAGACTGACCTTGAGATGGTATGGATGGATATGGGGCATGACTAGGACACTTGATGGGTACCTGGATGAGCTGAAAAAGATGACCTACAACCATAGGAGGCTGCAGGCTCCTACACCATGCTTACCATAGCATTGGCTTTGGTCCAGCAGATCCACACAATGTGATCACTTGGGTCTGGCCTGAATTCATGATCTAGGTATGTACCTGATCAGGCATTTGGACTTTCATCAAAGACTACATATTCTCCTGTATGACATGTTCCTGAGTCAAGGTTCCCTGATATTGCCCATATAGTTTCCTCAAGCAGCTTCCAGTCCTGGAGAAACCATAGAACTCTGTATCCATGGACTTCATTGAGCAGCTTTCACCTTCCTTTGGCTTCACTGCCATCCTCATCATCATTGATCAGTTATTGAAGCAAGTAACCTTCATTCCAACATATGACACCATCACCTCCACTGAGCTAGCAAAGCTATTTCTCCTACATGTCTTCTCAAAGCATGGAGTTCCCTCCCATGTCACCTCTGACAAAGGCTCCGAGTTCATATTGCACTTCTTCTGGTCTCTAGGTAAAGCCCTGAACATGCATTTACATTTCATCTTGGGTTATCACCCTGAAGGAAATGATCAGACAGAATGTACTAACCAGACTCTCAAGCAATATCTCTGGATTTACTGCAACTATCAGCAAGACAATTCGTCAGAACTCCTTCCACTCATGGAGTTCTCCTACAACAATGTGCCTAGTGCTACCACCAGCATATCACCCTTTTTTGCCAATAAGGGTTACCATCTGAATCTCACCATCCACTTTGACACCAACCTCACCTCCTCCATGGCCCAGAAAAGAGTGAAGTCCAGGTGCAAAGGCATGAAGTCCAGGATGCAGAGGTTCGGAGACAGAGTAAAGGGTTTGAAGGATGGAGGATGGGGCAGATATGATAGTTATGGCTGAGCCCTTGAGACCAGCTAAGTTTGGACCAGAGAAGAGACTGGAGTGGAGGGTCATGTGACATTCATGTGTTAGAGTTTGAAACTGTCCACAAGTTGTGTAATGTGGTCCTGTCTCCTAACCACAATCTACCACCATCCATCAATGTTCAACATGCCTGCCCCCACCTCCCTTAACAATGAAATTGTGGCCCTTGTGGCCCAACTACAAGAGATGCAGTGATACTGTGAAGAAGAGAAGGTTGTGGAGGGACATTGAGCCAGAGAGGAAGTGGAACAGGTTGAATGCAAGGAGGAGGCCAAAAGGGTCAAACATGAGTGTGAAGAGCACAAGAAGGCAGCCAAGGAGCAGGCCAAGCAACTTCAAGATGAGTACATCAAGAAGATGTATAAGAGCAGGAGGAGGCTCAAGTGAAGGTGAAGGTAAGGGTGATAGGCCAGACCCAGGTGAGTGGTTCATCCATTGGATATCAGGTGGAGGTTAACAGAACTCTATAGGACAAGGCCATTGAGTTCCCCAACAAGGAAGAGGGGAACAAAGGTGGACAGTCAGTGTTAGCTCAGGCCCCAAAGCAGGCATGTAAGACCACCAACCCCAGGTGGGCTCTGTGCATGCAGTGCATGCAATGGGGCAAAGAATGCAAGCCCCCATAACAGGGGTCCAAGGGGAGGTTGTGTCATGTGTATACACACAGCCACCTTGTGTGCAAGAGGAAGAAGGCTTAGGAGGAGGACAAGGGGGCAGACAAGAAGGATGAGAAAGATTGCCTGGCACCTTGCAAGAAGGCCCAGGTTGAGGTGGTGGTGCCACTCCCTCCCTACCCTATCCCTGGCACCTTTATAGCCCTTCTCATGAAGGGCCATGAGATCACTTGATTTGATCACAAGGAGCTTATCACTCCTGCAAGGGGACATAGGTGGGGTGCAGGAGGAGCTGGGGGAGCTCCGGAGGGAGATCACAGGGGTACAGGCAAGGGGGCAAAGGTACAAGGAGGCAGGAACACAGACAAAGGTGGAGCCGGAGGTAGAAAGGGCAGAAATGGAGGTGTAGATGGAGAGAGCAGAGGAAATGGAGGAGGCAGAGGCAGAGGCAGAGATAGAGGTAGAGATAGAGGCAGAGGCAGAGGCAGAGGCAGAGGTGCAAATGGAGACAGAGGAGGGTCTGGAGGAACCAGGGGGCCTATAGATAGAATTTTTTCTTTTTTCTTTGTAAATCAAACAAAGTTCAGATTGGAGTAAAAAGTGAGCAAGAAGAAACAGAAAGAAATAATGGAGAAAAGAACAGAGTAAGTAATTAAGGAAGGTGTGATCCAGACTTATCAGGGTACCTCCAATAGAAGTTCACAACTAAGTCTAAAGCATGACATATGTAACTCTGTAGCTAATAACCAGGAGGTCTTATCGTCAGTTCCTTTGTATCTGAGCTAATGTATCAAGTACATGAGTTGGCAGTGGTGCCTTCTCTGATTGATCTTGGAGTCTAGGATCTCTGAAATCTTGTACTCAGGTTCTCCTTCAACCTTGAACAGAGGTGGCAGAGATTGGACATAGTTCAGAATGGAATTCAGAGTGCAGGGTTCTAACTATGAGATATGGAAGACTGGGTGTACAGATGTCATAGATTCAGGTAACTGTAGAGTACAAATGAGTGTGAACCAGGCTTAGCAATAATAGTGAAAGGTTCTAAATATTTTTTGGAGAGTTTCTTTGAGGGTCTGGTGGAGTAGAGGTATTTCACTTTGAGGTATACCTGATCTCTGATAATGAAGTTTGGAGCTGGAGATTGTCTTGCTTCCATTAGTCCTTGGTAGCATTTCTGTGCTTCTTGTCATATCTGTCAATCTGGAACTCCGGACTTAACTCTGGACCCAACTCCAGACTCCTTTCCTGTGACCTCCAGTGCATTCTCAATGAGTCCGCATCCCTGACACTCCGGACCCCCTCTATTTAGTATCCCTTGTTCTTAGTATTACATTCCATTCTTCGCTTACAGTACATAGCCACTAGCTTCACCCCAGTTCACCCTCCATCCCTGTGCTCTGCTTAGGAGCACAGCTCTGGTATACTTAGCATCTGCACTCCAGACTATTAGTAAGACCTATGTTCTACTCCCATATATAAGTCTCCGCACTTGTAGTAGATACTCCAGTTTGAATATCAACTTGGACAGTCTCCCAAGCTCACTCTGACCCCCTTGAGTCTCCAAGACTCTCTTCTGAATCATTCTCAACCTTTGTTGCTTGCAATAGGGTTAATCCAACCTCTCCCGTCCATTCTGAAATTACAGGACACCCCCAGAGTTGTGACAAGGGCACACCACATATGGTGAAGCCAAGTCCTGCTCAAACTCCAGAGTTCCAGAGTTACCTCCTGGAGACCCTGGTTCTAACACTTCTAGCATCTCTGACTGAAGGAATTCATAGAGTTAGTCCAAGTCTGTGATATAGGACTCTCAGACTTCCATAGTTACTATATTTAGTATTCCCCTTGTCTTTCCTCAACCCTTTATTCTTACTCTCAACCCTTCATTACTCTCTTAGACCCTTTATCACACCATATGATCCCCTCTATGTATGTTACCCCTTATTATATGCTTTCACTTTACCCAATGTACCTTTCCATGCATTTCTCCATTTCTCCATCCAAACTCTAAACCAGACTTCTAGTATATAAGCTTCCTGTACTCTGTCTTGTACCCTAGTTTGAATATTGAACTATAGTCACCTCTCTTCTCTTGTCTGACTGAAGTTAGTCACCTCCTGATCCTTGTCTGGTCTTCTTCCCTCTCTTTCTCCCCTTCTCTCCTTCCTTCCTACAAAATATAAGGACAGAACCTTGGCAAGGGCACAACACATACATCCTGTGCCAAAGTCCTTCTAGGTAACTTCTTGCCACTCTGATCTCCATTTATTTCTGATGAACTTTGTGCAGTAACCTTCAGATCTCTGATTGGACTTGAGTCTGGAGGACCCAGACTTGACACTTATCTTATTTAGTATTCCCCTTGTTTACTCTCAACCTTTCATTATTTCCTTAGACCCTTTGCCACACCATATGATTTCCTCACATATGATTCCCCTCACCATATGCTTCCTGTTTTACCTGATGTACCTTACCATGTGCTCCTCCATTTCTCCATCCAAACTCCAAATTGGACTTTAGTATATAAGCCCCCTGTACTCCATTTTGTACTCTAGTATAAATATTGAGTTAGTCTCCTCTAGACCCTCATCTGATCCTCTCTCACTCTCTCACTCACTCACTCTTCCTCTCTTCTCCCCTCCTATGAAATATGAGGACTGAGCCTAGGCAAGGGCATGACACATACAGTGAGCAACAAAACTGACCCAATGTTTGCATTATTTTGATTGTTGAGCTAATATCTAGAGAACTACTAAATAAAAACCCCTGAACCTTACCCTTGGTAGAAAGCCCAGATAAAGGGCTTTCCAAACATATATATAATCCTTGCTATTTTAGGAGATATTCCCATATTAAACAGATGTACTCATTGGGTCAGTTTTTTTTGCTGATATCAAGAATATATAAATTAGTATGAAGTATATCCTCCCTTGGCCTGAATAACCTCTCTAATTCTTCTAGGCATACTTTCAATCAACTCCTGACATTGGGCAGCCCTGATCTTGTACCATTCCACCTTTATACACTCCCAAAGTTCTAATATTCCCTTGGGTGATTCAGGATACTTTGCTAGCCTTCTTTTGAGGATAAACCACAGATGTTCTATAGGATTAAGGTCTGGGGACTGAGCAAGCCACACCATGACCTCATATCCATGGTTATCAAACCACTTCTTGGCCTTCCTGCTTGTGTGCTTGGGATCATTATCCTGCTGGAAAATGATATCATCTGGAGTTTTCTCATAATCCTCCAGAGTTTCCTGAAGTTCAGCCTCCAAATTCTGCACATAAAGGTCAGCATCCATCTTACCATCAATTTTACATGCCACCCCAACCCCTTCCTAGGTCATGCAGCCCCTATCATCACTGATTCTCCCACAAACTTGACTGTTCCCTCTACAAGCCTATTACTTAGGCCCTCTCCTGTATTTTTCCAAGCCCACTTTCTACCATTGGACCCAATACAATTGATTTTGGTCATATCTGACCATATAACATATTTCCAGTCATTCACAGTCCATTGCTGTTAGGACCAGGGTCTCTGGGAGGTAACTCCGGTACTCTGGAGTTCAAGTAGGACTTGGCTTTACTGTATGTGGTGCACCCTTGTCGCAACTCTGGGGGTGTCCTGATTTCAGAACGGACAGGAGAGGTCGGATTGACCCTATTGTGAGCAACAAAGGTCGAGGGTGATTCAGAAGAGAGTCTTGGAGACTCAAGGGGGTCAGAGTGAGCTTGGGAGACTGTCCAAGTCAATATTCAAACTGGAGTATCTACTACAAGTGCGGAGACTTATATACGGGAATAGAACATAGGTCTTACTAATAGTCCAGAGTGTAGATGCTAAGTGTCTGGAGCTGTGCTCCTAAGCAGAGCACAGGGATGGAGGGTGAACTGGGACAAAGCTAGTGGCTATGTACTGTAAGCGAAGAATGGAACGTAATACTAAGAACAAGGAATACTAAATAGAGGGGGTCCAGAGTGTCCAGGATGTGAACTCATCAAGAACGCACCAGAGGTCACAGGAAAGAAGTCCAGAGTTCCAGATTGACAGATATGACAATTGCTGATGACTCTCAGCAAAGTCCAATCTTGCTCTTCTATGACATTGGGAAAGAAGTGGGGATTTTTGTTTTGCCACAGCCTTCATACCAGCTTTTTTGAGGCAACAGTGAACAGTCTGGGAAGATATAGAGTGGTTCTTGACATCCTGAAATGCTTTGGTAACCTGGACAGCATTTTCAGCCTTTCTATGTAGTTCCAATAAGATGAATGTGCATGCACAGGCAGTACAGGAGGAAATGTACTCCTTGATGAATATCCTGATGTCAGGCCATGTATATTCACAGTGGATCAGTTCCAAGGTTTGATTCTGACCAAAATGTCTGGAAATGATTGTGCTTGTACTGGAGGACCCAGAGATGGAGGTTGGCAGAGTCTGAAATATAGATCTAGTCATCTAGACAGAAGAATCCATCAGAGTCAACTGACCATTTGGACTCAGGTTTAGATGCAGGCATGTGTATGATGGTCAGAGGGTTGGATAAGAGGGTGGATAGAATGTCACTGTGGATAAACTTGATACCAAGGAGGGTGCTAGCCTAGAGGACAAGGGCTGTGAGGTAGATTGCCCAGAGGGACACAGTGAGTTGCTCCTGGGTGAAAACAGGGCAGAAGTTGTGTGGATTGATGTGAGCATAGTCCATATCCCCCTCTTTGGGGTAGATGTACCAGCATCTAGTGAAGGAGTCAGGCTTTGCATCAAGGCATCCAGGGCAGAAACACACCACCATGTTGAACTGAGAGAGAAACTCTGACCACTGGGCTTGCCAATGGGTCAGGAGCTTGGTGGTAGCATGAAAGAAGGACTACGAGCGCGATACACTCAGTCATTACACGTGACAAACAGACTAAGATTGCATTACCTATGAGCATGATACACTACATAGGTGATGAGCATAGAGGGCATGATGGTATAGTACATGATACTCACCTCAGTCGTTGTGCATGACAAATAGACTGAGGTGGCAGAGCTTCTAACAGGCTAAATATACCAGTCATGCCACTGGGCAATACAAAAGGGGGTCAAAGGGAGGAAAGGAACAAAGGGGAAAGGTACATATGTAAGGGGAAACTGTGTAATACAAAAGGTATCAAAGGCAGGCTTTGATTGGGTTGGAAAGTGTTCAAGAAAAGGTACATATGGTTGAGCGGCTGTGTGCATGCTTGCATATTCTAACATAGCAAAGTACTTAAGGTTCTTGTGATTCATGATGATATTGACTAGGGTGCCAGATCCTTCAAGGTAGTATCTCCAAGTCCAGAAGAACTTGAAGATTGCCAACAGTTCCTTGTTGTAGGTGTCATAGTTGAGCCCTGGAGTAGATAACATCTGGGAGTAAAATGCAACTGGCCTTATTTTCTCATCTGGACAATGGATGGAGAGGATACTAGCAATGGTGTAGTCAGATGCATTGGTTTCTACTATCAGTAGAGCATCTGAAGTCCAATAGACAAGGATAGAAGTGAAGGTGAAGGCATTCTTGAGAGATTGAAAGGCAGTGAGGCATGAGTTGTTGAAGAGCCATGGAGTGCCCTTATGAGTGAGGTAAGTGAGGGGCATGACAATATCAGAGTAGTTAGCAATGAACCATCAGTAGAAGTTTACAAAACTGAGCAAAGACTAGATGTCCTGGACTTTCCAAGGTACTGGCCATTCCCAGATAGCCATGACTTTGTCTTCAGACATTGTCAGGCTGGAGGGGAATAACAATAACTTGCAGCCAAGGTACTCAGTGGAGTCAGTATTTCATTTGCATTTCTTGGATTTGACATAGAGTTTGTGTTTGTGAAGTCTCCAGAGAACTTCCTGGACATGCTCCTTGTGGGAGACTTTGTTTTCTGAGAAAGGATATTGTCCAGGTAGACTATCACACAAATGTTGAGGAGATCAGTGAAGATCAAATTGACAAACTGCTGGAATGCTGTAGGGGTATTGGTCAGACCAAATGGCATGATAAGCCATTTGAAGAATCTGTAGCATGTCCAGAAGGAGGTCTTCAATTCATCACCTTCAGCAATGTGGACCAGATGGTATGTATGCTGGAGGTTGATCTTGGTGTAGACCTTGGCATGGCTTGGAGCATCGAGGAGGTCAGAGATGCAGGGGAGTGAATAGCAATCTTTCTTTATAATCTTGTTAAGTTCTCAGAAGTCAACACAAAGGTGGAGGGATCCATCCTTCTTGTGGACAAAGAGGACCAGAGCAGTGTGAGCAAAGGAGATGGAGATGGGCAGATAAACCCATTTTTGAGATGTTCATTGATGTCAAGTCTGGATCCTCTGGACTCAAGTCCAATTGGAGGTCCAAAGGTTAATGTACAAAGTTTGTTGGAAGACAAATGAAGGTCAGAGTGACAGGAAAATGCCTAGAAGGACTTTGGTGCAGGATGTATGTGTCATACCCTTGCTGAGATTTGGTCCTCGTATTTTGTAGAAAGGGAGAAGGGAGAGAGAGAGAGAGAGAGAGAGAGAGAGAGAGAGAGAGAGGGTGATTAAACAAGGATCTGGAGGAAACTAGTTTGATATTCATACTAGGGTACAGGGCAGAGTACAGGAGGCTTATATACTAGAAGTCCAGTTTGGAATTCAGGTGGAGGAATAGAGGAACACATGGAAAGATACTGTTAAATCTGGGCCCTCCAGACTCAAGTCTGGTTGGAGGTCCAAAGGTGAGTATGAAGTTTGTCGGAGGACGAACAGAGAATAGGACAGAGACAGGATACCTAGGAGGACATCTGTGCCCGAAAGAACCTCAAATTACTTTGCCTTTTTTTTGATTGTAAGTCCCCATCATATTTGTTCCTCTATTTGTTCCACTTACCATGTATAGGTTTCGAGACAACTGATGTCGTTGGGTGTGAG
>JBBPMX010000333.1:0-15316 GCA_038090515.1 Pulveroboletus cf. viridisquamosus | reverse complement strand
AGTTAGCCCTGAGTCGGTAGTTTCATTCATACACTGACACTTTGTTTATATCTGTTTGTGTTCAGACGTTATTTAATAAACAATCAAAATATGCGAAACATTGGGACAATTTTGTGAGTCACTGTATACCTCGACGACGCCAGCGCCAACCACAAGGAATCACGAGAAATCATGGAGGAGCTCGCGAATGCCATCGGGATCTCTCGCGAAGCCATCACCGCGTTCAATCCCGACAATCTGACCATCCAGCAGAAACTGCGACTCGCCTCGACGCGGAACGCGACAGTGGAGGAAGATGTCACATACTCGTTGATTGGCATTTTCAGAAGCGACATTCGCCCTCACTATGGAGAAGGAGATGCAGCGCTGGGTCATCTGCTCGAGGAGATTGTGGCCCGGATGGGCAACGTGTCAGTGCTTGCATGGGCTGGCAAGTCTTCGCGATACAACAGCTGCCTCCCTGCTTCCCTTTCAGTGTATAATCGCGCACCATATGCTTTGCCCACCACTGGAGACGCCGACATGGAGACGCACGTTGCGGCATTGAGCGGGACGGCACTCGGAAGCAATGCTGTACAACTCTACGAATGGATCATCCGACTACCTGCCGCCTGGTTCGCTAACCGCCGATTATACCTTCCATGCATCATCTTTCCGGTGAAAAAGTTATCTGAAATCGGTCCTGCGGATGGGGAAGAAAGCCATTATCGGGCCCAGGGATCGGGGATCGGCCGTGTAGAATTTAAGACATCAGACCATCTCTCGTTGGTGGAGCCGCGGAAGTACATCTTTGTGCATCCATGGATTCGTGATCTCTGGGATCCGCACGATGATTTTGGTTACGAGGATGCGTCCGAAGACGATACGTCGGATGAGGATGAATCCGATTCTGATCTAGAGCCCAAGGGGTCCGGGTCGGCTCAACAACTGCCTACTTCACGCACTACCGGAATGGACGACACCACCCGAGCATCACGTCTACTTGTTCGGCTGCAACAGCCCTTCCATGCTCTGTTGCTCGAGCAGCAACCGGATGGAGAGTACAAGCGGGTGGCTGCTGAGCACGAGATCACTGTGCAAGGACTCGAACGCTACGCTAGGGACATTCGTACGGAAGTCGTGGAGATATTGTGACGGTGGTCTGGTGGAATCCTTTCACTTGTGTCATCTTCCAGTCGTGCATTGTTATCACTTTGCTTTCTTGTAGTCTTTTCGCTGTCGTGTTCCACTCAGTTGTGTAATTCGTTTAGCTGCCTCGTCACATTCCATTACCCTGTACTGCAGCGAGATGTAGTAAAAACATCATATTTGCGCAAGCATGGCGTCTCGTTGGAAGTCCCGAATTCATATGATCACTGTAACGTATTACTGCGCAACATACTTCGCTAGATGGCCAGCTCGTCGGGCTAGTGCTATTGGTATGTATTCTAGCAACATGAACAGGGTGCATAGGCCGCCATCAGCAACAAAGAACAAGTCCTAGGATGTCAGAGGAAGTACGGCCAAAACACCCCTAGCAACAAACCCGATTCGCCGTGACCAGTGGGAAACAGAACGCGTGATCCGTTCAACCTTGTCTTCCTCCCTATCCATGACACGAGAGCGCAATTTCCAGTTGCTTAGCCCAGTACATATCTTGTTGAATCGGACGACTACTTCATCCATGTTGGGTCGATTACCTGGGTTGACTTGTACCATATCTGTTGTCAAGTGTTCTATGAACTCAAATCTGATCTTTGTCTGTCATGTATGATCGCAAATTGGACGGGGAAACAAAATGAAGGCTGGCTGACCTCGATGAAGTCTTTCAGATGGCGTTTCCGATAGAAAGCATCAGCTGGGAACGGGTTACAAGGTTCGTTGGAGTTCAAAGACTCTGGTACTTCCTTTTCACCGCCCCGAATCAGCACCTCCTTGGGATTGGTATCAGTTGGGTCATAGCGACGAGACCACCAGTACCAGCTGAAATAATAGATCATTTCATTGTCCTACCACGAAAAATGTCATACATTGCACATGCTAGTATGATCTACTCTTCCCGCCCTGCCACTACCATCCCAACAACTAATACATCAGTCATACATTGCGTGCGTGTGATCCACCCTTCCCGCCCCGCCACTACTGTCCTAAAGACTGATAAATCAGTCATACATTAGACACGCTAGTGTGATCTACTCGTCCCGCCCTGCCACTGCCATCCCGACGACTAATACATCAGTCATACATTGCGTGCGTGTGATCCACCCTTCCCGCCCCGCCACTACTGTCCTAAAGACTGATAAATCATTCATACATTAGACACGCTAGTATGGTCTACTCGTCCCGCCCTGCCACTGCCATCCCGACGACTAATACATCAGTCATACATTGCGTGCGTGTGATCCGCCCTTCCCGCCCCGCCACTACTGTCCTAAAGACTGATAAATCAGTCATACATTGCACACGCTAGTGTGATATACTCTTCCCGCCCTGCCACTGCCATCCCGACGACTAATACATCAGTCATACATCGCATGCATGTGATCCGCCCTTCCCGCCCTGCCACTGCCATCCCGACGACTAATACATCAGTCATACATTGCGTGCGTGTGATCCGCCCTTCCCACCCTGCCACTGCCATCCCAACAACTAATACATCAGTCATACATTGCGTGCGTGTGATCCGCCCTTCCCGCCCTGCCACTACTGTCCTAAAGACTGATAAATCAGTGAAATTGATATATTATCCGCCATACCGGATGCTATATACCATCAATAAATGATATACTAGAGAGACGGCAGGTAAGAACAGCGATATATCATGGCATGATGTTGATGTATTACTCAGGCATCTACCTTGCGATAATATATCACAGTACGCCCGTCATCTCACTTGCAGGTGATTAGACTGATGCATCACACGGCAATCCAGATTTTCGGCTGATGTATTACTCGGCCATAGAGCTCTTGCCGCACCCTACCTTGCATTGATATATAACGGTATGCTCATTCGCTTGCAGGTGACGAGATTGATATATCACACAGCAATCCAGATTTTCGGCCAATGTATTACTTGGTCATGGAGCTCACGCCCCACCCTACTTTGCATTGATACATCATGATATGCTCATTACTCAATTTGCAGGTGACTAAACTTATCTATCACACAGCGATCCAGGTTTTCGGCCGATGTATTACTCGGCCATAGGACTCATACGCATTACAGCAAGTGATACACCGCTTACGCATGGAAAGTACGTGCCCTACCTTACAGTGATAGATCACGGTATGCTCATTACTCCACTCGTGGGTTACCAGACTGATATATCGCACAGCAATCCGGATGGGCTCAGCACTCCGCTCCATTTCCCGTTTCGAGATGCCTACCGGACGTTGTGCATCATTTACACCCACATACTACATTTGTGATTCCCTAATTATGATAAGCTATCTGAATCCCCCATGCTACCCGGAGAAATTGTCTTCCACAGTGTTGTATTCGCAGAGATGAAGTTACCCCGTAGCGCTGCCTGGCATTTAGCATAAGCCGCAGATCCCTCGCGATCAGCGTCACTTTCCAGTATTCGAGCAGACGCGCGCAGCATCCACTGATTTTTCTCCCACTCTAAACATGCCTGGATCCTTCGCATTTCCTCTCTGAGTAAGATCTTTTCCTCCTCCCATCGGTCTGCACGCGCATGAGCTTTACACCATTCGATTCGCAAGCCTATGGTGATGAAAATTGAAACGTGCTAAACAAAGAGAAAGTCAGACTCACTATCCTGTAGTCCCTTCTCGCTATTGTGTAAAACCCCTGGTGTCTTCCAGATCCATGCTAAATCTCTCGTACCCTCCGTCTGGCCATCCAACATATCCGACATATACCTTAGATCGTTATCGTGTAGTGGACGAAGCTGACTATCCCAGTCAACTTTGCCCAGCAAGGGACTAAGTACTTGCAATGCTTCCCTTGCTGCCGTGTATTTGACCTTTGCCTGCTGCTTCTTTTTCTCTGCATAGTCAAGGGCACTGCGCGCACGTGTATTAGCTTTCTGACCGCGGATATTAGCTACCTTGAACATTGCGAGGTGGGCATAGAGTTGTATGCTCCATCAGACTTCGTTTAGCGCATCATTAGCTTGGGCGTAATGTAGCTCCCACTCGATTCTTTGCAAACGCTGGTCACAAGGGGTGCTGGTGCCTAGCTGGGAGGGCAGGAAAAGGTTCATCTTTTCTGGTCGGTTACTGGCAGTGTCCTCATCACTGGTAGAGTGTTTGACACGGAGCGCGGAAACTACTGGCATATACAGGAGTTGTACTTGCATCCATGACTCCAATTTCCTTTGGAGTGTGTTACGGCGTGCTGCTATGTTAGCTTTCTGGTGGTCCGTAGCGTGGACTCCCAGTCCTACAGTATCAACCGCAAGCTGACGCCTTTGATGAGTATATCAGAGAGCGATACTGTGGCTCTATTCCGAAAGAACGCTTACTGTAGTTCCTGCAAATCCAACCCTGTGGAGATGAGCATGAGGGGTGATATATCGGCATGCAATGATACATCAGCATGGAGGGCGAGCTCCTGGGTTTCTTCTTCTGCAAGGCGCAGTCTAACTGCAGACAGTGTCATGGCTATGGCAGTTTGATTTGTAATATGTTGGATGTATTGATGACTTACGAGTGATCCGACTATCAAAGGGGTTCGGCTTTGCCTTGTCCTCTTCCCATTCTTTGTATTCCAGGCGCCAGTTCTCCAGCTCTACAGGGTCTATCATTCTTTCAAATTCCTCTAGCTCCAGTGTATGCGTCTGAGCTCTTGGCACTGCCTCCGTCATTTTTCGCAACATCGTCTGTCCTGTCAGTATGTGTTCAGAATTAGACACACCATAGAGGGACAAGTAGATAACATACCTAGGGTAATTCGTTTTTTCCAATTAGAGTCGCTGAAATGATCATCCAAATGGTCTCTCCGGGAACCGGGACCCATCTCTTTCGTGCTTGATGCAACACGGTTGAAATTTGCCCAGCTGCGTTCGGGAGCTTCCCCATCAGTGCGGCCCACCCAACAAGTGAAATTGAATGAAAAGGATGTTTGGCAGCTTTGTATATGTGCCTTCAGGTAGAATTTAGGGACAAAAAAACATACAGCTTTGGCACCATAGTTGAAATGGAGGTGTTCGGGCAGGGCTGACATGCGACTCCAGAGTTTCTTATGCCACTGACAGGCGATATCATAGGAGAAATTGTACATGGACAGCGCAAAGTGCGCAAGGACGGAGAAAACCAGGTAGTCCATGTTAACATACCTATTAGTGAATCAGAATAGAACGGCGCAAATAATCTAATTCGCTCACTTTTCTCCCCGCTGAAGGTCACCTACACCACATGGTAGCTTCATTTCATGGCGGGCACAGTCTACCGCCCCGATTCCTGTGGCAGTGAGACCTCGTGAAGATTTGGAGTCGGCCATATTAACAGCACTGTGACTAACACAGGTACTTTTCTATCCTCAAGTTTCAGCCGAATTCTAGCGTCCACAGAGTTCTTACCTCTTGGGGCTCGTTGGCATGTTGTGCAAGGTATGCCTTGTATGACTCCTCCTCCACAAAATAGGCCCAGCCACGATTAAGACTAGGATCGACCAGATCAGATGAGACCGCCTTCCATTTCAGGCGGAAGTTTGCATCGATGGCAATGAAAAGCGCATATATCCAACTAAGCACAGTAAGTTCTCGGCCCACGACATGGAGAATGACAAACCTTTCAGATGGTTTCATCTTCTCCCAACCCTCTGGTAAGTTAATACTGTCATGAGGACAGGCAGGACATCTCACGACACAATCCCCCTCCTTCGTGCTCTCAACACCGTTTGGATCATGACCCCTACCAGCCCGTTTGAGTTGTTTCAAGTGATGGTATTCACGCATCATGCGCATGAAAGCTGGGTACCAATCTCGTACTTCTATGAGGCCCAAGTTTTCTGTGAGCCGTGAAAGACTACTGTAGAACTCATATGTGGATGCTTTGGATTCGAGGGAAAGGAGATGGAAGGTCCTGAGAACAGCAAACGTTGCCGCTGTGCGTGGCTCATAGCTAGTCGCAGGAAACCATCGACTTCGGAGGAGCTGTTTGTAATGTGACTGGGCACGCTCGCAGCCATAAAAATCCAGGTTGACCCCATGAATACCATTAACATCGATCACGACAAATTCACTGCCAAGGGCAGGCTTGCGATTGTAACAGATGCTCCCAGGGGGGTGTCCTAGCTGAATGCGAAGACCCAACGATTTGAGCATGACACGCTCGAAATATTCGCCATTCCACAGCTATTGATGACCTTTAGCTCATGAAAGGCCTATAAAGATGCACATACCTGAATCCTATGTAGCGGACAACTTGTGTGATGTGAGAGGATACAGTGCAAACATGAAAGGTGTGTTCCAAAACAGTCCTCACAGCGATAACATGGAGAACTGTCACTACCGCATAGGCACGTATCACGATGATCACCTCCTCTCCCTTCGAGACGGATGAGCTCATCCAGGTATGCTGATCTCTCAGGGAGCCACTGAAGCAAAGGGTTGACCTTATGTGCTCGCCATTCAGTATGGTAGGAACACGACAAGACCGGTCTGTACTTACACTTGGAATCTGCTTCTTGCTGTTGCAGTGGAGCGGGATAGCTGCCACATCATCTGATGTATCAACCTCAAAGTCCACGGGTTGTTGCCAGCTAGTATCAAGTATGGCTTCTGACGAGTTGGGGGGTTCATCGGCACTGGAAGATTGGGTGTGTATGAATGTAGATTCAAGGGAAATCTGGCCATGCTTATGGGCCTGATATGCATGAAAACGGTCGACCTTTTCCTCTTCACCCTGAGGCACAAACTTGGCTAGGTGAGGTTTTTTGGATGGTTGTCCCCGCGGCATAGCAGCGCAGGTAATAGAAAGGGAGGGAGTGAGTGAGTGAAGCCAACAAAGATGTTAGCCTTACGCGTTCCGTCTGGGCCGCGATCAATCGGTGATCTACAATTCTACGTGAGAATATGCGCGGTGTGATACACATAAATCCCTGGCCATACCTTGCGATATGTACATCTCTCAATCCTTTCCTACCACAATGGGGGATGATGCTTGTCCCTTCCCTCTCCGAGGAGCCCAGTTTGCATGGTTGGTAGAAACATTCCATGCTCGAGGAAGTAGCACCTTCAAGAACCGGGACGAACGGCGTATGTTCTTCAAGGGTCTCACGGCTGAATTTGAAAAGAGATGGCCTGTGCGAGATGCCGTTTTTCCTAACGTCCCTCCCATAATTGCATTAGATCGCTTCCAACAACAGCTGGTCACAAGGAGACGAGAGGAGTTATATAGAGTGAGTGATACTAAATCATCTACTTACTGCGGTCAGCTAACACTATGCAGCAAATTCAGCGATTCTGGAAGTGGGTTCACTATGGGTTACGCCACTTTCACATAGGATTCTCACCAAATATTCAGGCTGAAGCAAGGACTTCTGATAGTTGATTTTGACGGAGTCATGCCTCCTGTTGAGCTTCACAGGACTACTCCGTGTTATATCACAGGATTCTGAGCGCTGTAGTCGATCTGATATATTACCAAATCAACGGGGCTGTGTTATATCACGGGATTCTGAGCACTGTAGTCCATCTGATATATTACCAAATCAACGGGGTGATACCAATTTAGCTACGTTACCATGTATCACCGAGGGATTGGTAAAGGAACACCCCACGCTCTCGCATCACCTCAATGTCCTTCCCCTCCATCGCTGGTAACAAAAGGTTTTCGAATACATCCAGGGCCATTTTGATGTGAGTCCGCAATGATGGAAGATTTTCCTCACTATCCAGATTAGTGTCAGAGCTAGTCGATGATAGCACGACTGCTGCTTCTCCCAGGGCAGTGTGTATTGTATTGATACGGCTGTAGCACTTTGTCGCAATGTAATCCAAACAGAGCGAGTCCATTAGCGTAAAGAGGGAGGGCCCTATGACATTATCGAGCAGAGAAGTTGGGGTGGGCGATTTCCTGGAATCGAAACTATTGCAAGTTATGAGCGATACTATAGGTGAAGGAGCATACCTCTTGCTTCGGGCAGTTGCAGAGCGTTCCTCAAGCCTCCTGCGCCGAGCCTTGGCATTTATTTCATCGCGGTTTCTTAAGGACAGTGTCAGCGAACAATACCAGTGTTCGATAAAGTTGATCAGTCACCGATTATAATACTTGGTGTGTGACGCACGAGCAGCAAGCTGCCTTTCAAGAGGTGTATGATGTAGCCTGGGTCGCGGCATGACGCTAGCCAGTGTGACACACTGCTGTCACCATACAAAGAGTTAGCATTTGGCTCACACAGCAGGAGTTCAACCGGATGCTAGTCAGTGTCCTGTTCAAGAGAATCACTGGAAAACTATTAAATACAATAGTAACCAGTGCATCTGTGTTGTTTCCAGACATGTATTCCATTGAAATGCGCTCACAAGTCGCAATGTTAAGTGGGAGTCGGGTGATTGGAGATGATTGGAGATTTAATGCTGTTATGGAAAGCCCCTATGTAATATGAATTTCAAAATGCGTCGCTGATGCATGGGTGCCCCTCTTCATTTTCAGCTGGCACATGTGTTTGCATAAAGTAGTCGCATGATGTATGAACACGAGGATACACACAACTATATAACTACAGACTTTGGCAGGTATTTCGCCTGCCCATTATCCACTGCATCAAGTAGAATCCGACCGCCCTCCTCTAACGTCTTAACCTTCTGGAACACTGCACCCTTAACGCCGTGCACATAAGGTGCTGCTAGAATCCTAGGAAATCATCTCAAACAAGCTTAAACACTACAGCTGAAGTACGTACCAATTCAAGAAAATGCCAACCAAAGTGCCACATGTGACTGCATACCACCGCGATCCCTCAGCGCTCTCTGGGATGGCAAACGTAAAATCGTGATACATAACAAATCGGTAGCCAACAGGTGCAGGGATGTCGGTGGGTGGCTTCCCCTTCGCCCGCTTGAGGAATGACATGGGTGGGGTCACATAAAGTCGCGCACCTAATATCATGGCACATCAGCAAATGACTGAGTTTGTAACGTTTCTTTACCTGATGGCGTGAAACCAATGTGACACTTTTCAGTGTAGACAATGTACGCACGGTACCGGATAGCATTGCATAGCCGCTCAGCATCATGGTACGAGATATCTGAAGACTTCAATGCCCGATCCCATTCTGGAAGCTAAATAAACGTCAGGAAAGGGTGAGCTTGTAAGTGCCACACCTAGGAACTCTTCGAGACTCATACATGGTTGCGTGAGTTCATCCGAATCACGTGGGCTATGGTGTGTTGGGATTTTGGGGGGGCTTGTCAACGGCATCTCTGGTAACTCTAGAGGGAGGTTAGAGAACGGGTCGAGCGTAAGTATTATATATACCTTGCGCGGGGTCAATTAGTCAGTGATGTATTACCGACTGTAATCCTGCAGGCAAGGCGGTCAGCACCCCTTGTCGTTGTTGCAGGGGAGGTGAATCGAACGAAGACCTTCCGTGTGTGGCGGCTTGGATGGGGATTCTGGTACATTAGTTAGTTTTTCTCCCGTCAGCTGTGTTTCTCTCCCACCATACATTCCCCTCCCATTGTACATGTTCCCTGTCCAGCAACCTTGCTATACAAAGCCTGCCTTGCGCATAATGTCTCCACACTCATGGGTGACCCCCGAGCAGGATGCATTTCTGATGACATTCTATGACGAGTTCATCCAATGTCAAGCTAAAAGGGATTATACTCAGTTCTGGCCGGCATTTTACGAGCAATGGTTTTCGAACTTCCCTGAACGGGCCGCCACACTTCCCGAGATCCCTCCCGAAACTGAACTGAGCGAAGAACAAAAGATCGTGTTAGGGAAAGCCGTAGAAGCTCGGAAGGAGGTACGTATCTCTGTGTCAGCTGCCCAGAACACAGCACTGATATTCGCCCATTCTAGCAATTGTGTAACCAGCTCCGGAATAAGTGGGGAGCCAGCAAAAAGAGTTGCCAGGCCAAGGAGATGGACACAAGATCCACAGCCATGCTCATCTCCAAGCTGATGAAAGCGAGGGATGCACGCACTCGTAAGCCACAGAAGATCGAAGTTTACTTAAGCCTCTACTATGACGAAAAGATTAAACCATTAGTTCAAAGTGCAGCTGACATACGAAAAGATGATGCTATCGCAGCGGCATCTGTGGAGGGAGAAAAGGGGGTTAAAATTTCCCCAACGCTAGTGATTATCATGAACAAGGCTCGCGAGCTGTTTAAGGCCAAACCAGAGGAGGTAAAAACCAAGGTGGAGGAACGATGGAATAAATTGGTGGCAGAGAGAGAGAAAGGACAGTGCGAAACCAAGGGACCACAATTATCACAACAGTGAGTTTCCTTGCATGTAAAGTTCTACAGTCGGGACTTACGCAGTATTCATGTGCAGCTACATTGACCGGCTCGCCCCAACCTTGGCCCACTTTTTGCAGGGCCTGCAAGAGTTGACGGGTTGGTCGTTCTCTGTCCTTATGGGTGGTCCGGCACCAGAGGCGGGCAGCCATATTCAGGCGTACAGCATTCATGTAGGCACAACATACCTTGGCAACATGTTTGACAAGGCCTGCCCGAATTTTTCCAATGTTATTATGAAGCCTTACAAATCATTTCTGGAGCAAGTCGCGGGTATGTTGTGGTCAGATTCAGCTGACATGTTATATCTAATGATAAATTTCAGTGTCAAAGGTGGCGGATGCTAACGAGGGATTGGAGGAACCCAGCAGTTCAACGGGGCACATGGTAGGGACAGATACGCAGAATCCCGAAACGACATCGCCACAGTGTGATGGGGTCGCACTTGGTCCGGTTCTACCGCTCCCTCCATTATCACTGGTGACTTCTGATCACGCCGGAACCTCTCATCAAATTTCCCCTCCCAATGCCAATACTTGCAGTAGTGCGCCGCCGGTCCTACCTCTTCCACCACCACTGACAGCGGTTTCTGAACCAGGCCCTAGTGTCGTTCTGGCTCCTGGTCAGACAGATGCTTGCAGTTCCACCGTCATCCCACAGTCCCTTCCGCCACAGATGATGGGACCTAATGACATGTTGGCAGGGGGCATGGGTGTGTGGCCTGAGTCGGTCCTGGCTACCTTGCGCGCTGAAGACAGCTTCGACCACCATTTTGGCAGTCAAGCTGCACTTGAACAGCTTAATGGCTTTCTAGCGACGTATCCCAACCCTCTCCCACCCTCTCCTGTGTCTGTGCAGGTTGTGCCAGCGGTGTCCTCCGTAGAGCAACCACATGACAACAACAGCATAGTTCATGGTGTTCCTCAGTACATCCCACCCAATGAGATGCCACATACGTCCACCCAAGTTCCGCCAATTTCGCAAGCCTACCTCGTTAATCCCGCACCAGCTCATCCTCTTTCGTCCATCTCACCTGGCGCGCAGACCGTCCATCTCCCTGTCACGCAAGACCACTGTGCCGCCGTGCAGTCTCAGCTTGCAGGCCAACTAGTCCCTCAACCCAGCCTTTCGTCCATCTCACCCGGTGCGCAGACCGTCCATCTCCCTGTCACACAAGACCGCTGTGCCGCTGCCATGCAATCTCAGCTTGCAGGCCAACCAATCCCTCAACCCGGCCTGCCCAACAATGTGCCAGAGATTTTTGCACAAGCTTGCCTGATTGCGCCACCACAGCCTGTTCACCCCACCCCACCCCATACTTCTCCATTGATCCTGTCCAGTGCGCAAGGTGTCTCGACCTCTGATCCATCTGCGATTGCAACGGAGGTTTCCACGCAAGCTCATCCAATCGTGCAACCCCAGCTTCTTCATGCCAGCACATCGCATACCGCTTCACCGATCACATCTGCATGTGCACAGGACATTGGCCCGATCCCTGAACCATCCACCGTGATTTCTGTACAGTCGTCACTTTTAGTTCCTCACGGCGTCCTAGTTGCTACGCATTCTCAGCAGGCAAGTTGTGAAGAGAATGTTGGTACTGTGGTGAGCGCTCCCATGGAACCCAGCAGCAAACGTGTGCAACAGCCTTCCAAACGCAACCAACTAGCGGATTCTATTGGTGAAGGATCAAAGTCCCGCAAAAGACATTCCGAAACGGGAGGTGACAGCTCCACATCCAGGTATGTACATAAAACCTTACTTTGATTAACTATTGACATATGTTCTGGAAGAAAACGGGCGAAGTAGTCCTTGAAATGCAGGCTGGGTCGTGATTTATTATTTTTTACATTGTCGAGGGCGGTTGTATTACCTATGATATACAATCACCATCTGTGTGATCTTGCATCATTTTTGGGTTTGATCAATCTGTGAGCGAATGGGGTGCAAAGGACCGTCAGGCATGTCCTTTGCCGGTGCGTAAGTAAGGGATGTGTCACAGGCATGAACTCCAATCTAAATGATACATCAGCCACAGCAGACGACTGTTGTAGGGCTACACTTACTGTCTAATTGTGATGTATCATCCTTCCAAAGCATACCAAGGGTACCAAATATGATTTCGAAGGGATCTAGTGGCTACAAATGAAAATCCAGGGTGACTAACAAGAGCATCGCAGGGAGCAATATGGGATGAATGGCTCACCTTACCGGGCTGCAAAACAAGCGAGGGAGCTGTGAGTCCATCCCTTGGACACACATCTGAAGGGTTTCTATATGATATATCACTGCGAGGTAAGGTGTGGCATGAGGTTCTTGCATGCAAGCAATGTATCACTTACTGTGATGGGGTAGGGTGTGTACTTTCTCGTGCGCAAGTAATGTATCATTTACTATGATTGAGACATGAGTTCCATGCCCGAGTGATACATCAGTATTACGCTGTTAGAACATGCCCCGTGATATATACGTGCCTGGTCTAATACACCACTTGCCTGCGTAACTGTAGATGTTGTATCAGTCGATAAATCAGATATGGTGATATATCACATCTGCGCCTGGGTCTGATCAGTAATACTTGCAAGTCAATACATCAGTACGATAATCGCAAAACAGACTCACTCGGTACCTGTCTGATATATCAGTGACGCTACAAGCTGACATGATGATTGTAAAATGGACTCATCCGGTACCTGTCTGATATATCACACGTCCTGAAAGAAGTTCAACGCATGCGATATATCAGCGACGCTGCAGGTTGATACATCAATGCGATGATGCGATGATTGCAAAAAAGACTCACCCAGTACCTGTCTGATATATCGCACGTCCTGAAAGAAGTTCAATGTATGCGATATATCAGCGACGCTGCA
Source organism: Pulveroboletus cf. viridisquamosus (assembly GCA_038090515.1). Taxonomy (NCBI): domain Eukaryota; kingdom Fungi; phylum Basidiomycota; class Agaricomycetes; order Boletales; family Boletaceae; genus Pulveroboletus; species Pulveroboletus cf. viridisquamosus. Next base: position 2,022 of record JBBPMX010000333.1, on the reverse strand, counting down.
GGTTGATACATCAGTGCGATGATGCGATGATTGCAAAACGGACTCATCCGGCACCTGTCTGATACATCACATGTCCTGAAAGAAGTTCAACGCATGCAATATATCAGCAACACTGCAGGTTGATACATCAATGTGATGATTGCAAAAAAGACTCACCCAGTACCTGTCTGATATATCGCACGTCCTGAAAGAAGTTCAATGTATGCGATATATCAGCGACGCTGCAGGTTGATACATCAGTGCGATGATGTGATGATTGCAAAACGGACTCATCTGGCACCTGTCTGATACATCACACGTCCTGAAAGAAGTTCAACGCATGTGATATATCAGCAACGCTGCAGGTTGATACATGGTGTGATGATTGTAAAATAGACTCACCCAGTACCTGTCTGATACATCACATGTCCTGAAAGAAGTTCAACATGTGTGATATATTAGTGACACCTGCAGGTAGCTGTCAGTGCCATGCATGATTTATCATGCCTGTACCAACTGCAAAGTATGCTAGCAGTATAAAGCTTAAGTATAGTACCTAATGTCGCCTAGCCTGGCATTCAACCGATGCATAGTCAATGGGCAAGCTATGTTACAGAACACTGGGATGTATCACACCTATCCGCAGAGCTAGTATACCACCAGTGGCTTGAGCGACTGTGATGTAATAGCTTGGTACATCAGATTAGGTGCGGGACCGGGAGCTGCTCCACATGTTTAGCTGCTAGTACATCACTGGTGGCTCGAGCACCTGTGATATATTAGCTGATACATCAGATTAGGTGCGGGAGGAGCTGCTCGGCATGTTTAGCTTCATTGATGCATCAGGTGATACATCAGTACCGGTTCTGCGGATCCAATTCACTCTCTCCGTTATTGATGTATCATATTTTTGTGCTAAGTAGCGGCTTAACGATAGATCATACCCGCTGCATCGACTGACAAGACAGACCGAAATTAATAAAGTAATATTTTGGCGGACGTTGAGTGCGTGTGTAATGCTTTGCTGAGCCGCTGTAATCTCCTCAGGCTAGTTTCCATCGGATGGGAAGAGTTGCCAGGGTAAAGCTCTTTCTGGTCGAGAAATGGATTTCTGTGCATGCAATTAATGCCAAATATTCACCATGAGGAACAGTAGACCTCACTTGTGGTCTTGGTCTGAACATACCGATGAGCGACATGATGCTTGTGCATGAATTGAAGGCCCTGTGGGGAGTTCAGAATACAGAAACACTTGTGTATAAGCATGTGGCACCTCGAATAGTTGCCGAAAGCATTCGATCACTTCCCCAAACGTGTCAAAATGAGGGTCAGAATAGAGGCGAAGCAGGGGCATCACAGTGATAACAGTATCCTGATTGTCGAGGGAAAGAATATCATAGAAAGGCACACTGTGGTTGTCCAGCTGAGCAGCGAGAGCCTCAGACGAAAAGTACAACCTAATATCATCTTCGTAGGGATGCTCTGATTTTTTGATGCCTTCAAGTTGACATATTGACCATCTGAACAGCCAGATAGAGAGCTCAGACAAGTGGCTGCTGAGCACAACATCATTGTGTGAGGACTCAAACGCTACACCAGGGGTATTCGCATGGAATTCGTGGAGATATCGTGACAGTGGTTCAACGTGGGGTTCCTTCATTCGTGCGATCGTGTATCTGCCAAAGATCATTAACATTATCCTTCCAGGATTATCTTTCGTTCACCCATTTCCTCATCACGGCCAACACTCTAGCATGGTAACCACTTTTATGACATGACAAATGTGGCCCATGTCACGCGATAATGTAGCCTTGGCCAAGGCCTGGTACGCGATTACCAGCGCTTACGAACTCAATACTAGGAAATAACTCGCAGATTATTATTGGCATCATTAGTACAGATTATATAAGTTGGATGAGATGTGGCATGACCTTCCCGGCTGGCAGCAATTCTTGTAGTTATCTTGTAGTTATGGGCAATGGCATTATACTCACTTTTAGAACTTGGCAATATCATATAATAAGATCAGTTTATCGCAACCTT
>JBBPMX010000332.1:0-15360 GCA_038090515.1 Pulveroboletus cf. viridisquamosus | reverse complement strand
TGGCTGGACCAAACCATAACCCTAAGAAGAGAAAGCTGATGATGGAGCTACCTGGCAGAAGAGAAGGGATGCCTGTTGAAAGATAGTTAGTGGGTGTGGGGTGATGTGTGTGTGGGTCGAGTTTCCTCATCCCAAGGGGTTCTGTAGAGTGTTAGTACTGGGGACCGATGATTACGACCGACCTCAGTGCACTAGAGCAAGACGAAATGGTTCCGGATAGTGTTCTGGGTAGGGGACTAATAATCCAGTTGATAGTGAGGACCAGGTGCACATGGATGTGGTCGCAGATGGGACTGGATCGAGTGCGATAGGAATCAAAGATGTGAGAACCTGATGAAGATGAAGGGAAAATGATGAAGACAAGGGAAAATGACAATGACGGAAATGAAACAGACAATGATAGGGGAAATTGATGATGATGCAAGAAAAACCCGACCAAGGATGAGGGTCAGATATGAATGAGGGGTCAAGGATGAGGACCCGGATACTGAAGATGACGAGGCAAAACAGTGTCGAGGACAATCTCGACAACAAGGAGAGGGACTTTCAACGATAGAGAGATGACCAGTGGATGCAAAACTGATGAGATTCAAGATCTCGATACAACACATTTATAGTCCGGGCATTTCCCTGGACTTGTATCTATGGTAACGACTGAGGTCCTATGAAGGGATGCTCAAATCTAAGTAGCAAGATGGCAAGAAAAGCAAATAGTTGTAGCAGAAAGTTAAACAAGATGCAAATAAGTGGTAGAACCGATGAGTGATAGATATGAACACACGATCTGGTAGATGGAACCGGACCAGGTGAAACGGATACATATGAGTCCAGGACTGGATAGACGGACTGGATAAATGAATAAATGAGAAATAAGGTGAACTGACCTTGAGATGGCATAGACGGACATTGGACATGACTAGGATGCTTGATGGGCACCTGGAAGAGCTAGAAAAGACAACCTACAATCGTAGGAGGCCGCAGGCTCCTATATCCGCAGGGGACTTGAATGCTGACTGTCCCCAGTCAGGCATGTGACTGTGGGAACGACACACCTTGGAAGTTGAACAATAGCCAGCATGATGTGAGTGGATCACGCTAAGTGTCCACTGCATCGTGTGACTGACCACAACTCTCTCTGCTTCGCTCTTCCATCTCATCTTGCCCCTACTTCTTCTACCATGCCATGTCTGACCTGGATGCGATCCTTGCATACATCCAACCCCTGTCCAAAGACGATCCAAAGACGCAGGCTCAGGCCAACCTCAAGGCTGCAAGCGAGTCTATCCTCATCGTCACCAAGACTGTTCTGGATGATAAGGGAGAGCTGGAGGAAGAAAAAGAGATGTGGATTGCAGAGTGGGAGAATACCGTGGTACGTGACTGGCTCTCACGTCTCGCTCAAATGCTAACCTGTCCCAGAATCATGCCATCGGATGCCTACAAGATGCCCACTGTCTGGGTGTCGAGGCCATCCTGGACCCAGGTGTTGCAGAATGCATCAAGGAATCAAATGAGACAGTCACCCGGTGGAAGGCAGAGAAAACAGAACGCGGGATGAGACAAGACGAAGCCCGACAGTCGGCAGCTCGGCTGGCCCAGGAAGAGGCCGAACAGCCACCATCCCCTGAAACCAATCCAGCCCCAGCAGATCCGGTCCTGGCACCTAGGAAGGACACGGGTGCGACGAAACCATGCCCCATTGTTGTGATCCCAACATGGAATAAGGTGCATAGTGACATTATGACTGTTTGGGTCGTGCTGAGAACTCCCAGTGGCCTCAACTATTTGTGAATGACAAGGACGAAGACCAAGACGATGTGCATGCCCAGCCATCCAAGAAGGCTGATATGTGGTTGCAGTTGATCATCCACGACGATCCATGTGGGCAGTGTGCCTGTTCAAATACTGAATGCCATGGTGTGGAAGGTCACACCTGCAAGAGGTGTGCCCACCTCAAATCCTGCTGTGAAAAGTCCAGCAGCCGTACAATGAAGGCCAGGACCAAGGTGACAAATGAGGTGGGCGGATCAAAGGAATGGAAAGGCAAGGCTAAGGCCCAAGGTATGTGGCTTCTGTATTTCGTAAATGCGACTAACTCCTTTCCAGAACCCGTCAACTGTCCTCGTCGAAACTGCATCTCGACGCAGACCATCAAGCTAACTGACAGCAAGTGGGAAGACAGGAGAGCCGAGGATCCAGGACCATCCAACTTGGAGTGGCACCCTCGCACAGGTACCGTTGATCCAGAGGTGTGCCAAGCAGGTCTACAGACCATCGCCCTCTTAGAGAACAAACTGTTCCGCGCACAGGCCCGAGTAGAAGAGGCGGGTGCCCAAGTCCAGGAGGCGGTGGCTCAAGCCCATGGAGCAGTGACTCGTGTCCAGGAGGCAGCTGCGGTGTTTGATGAGGTGCGAGGCGAGCTGGCGGTGGTGAGGGCAGCCTTGGGTGGATGGTAGGGACTTGGTTCATTGTAGATAGTATCTCTTCCTTTCTTGCAATTGTATCTGTCCCAATCATGAATCCACGTCTGTGTCTGTATCCAGTTGTGTCCGTTGTAGGAGCCTGCGGCCTCCTACGGTTGTAGGTCCTCTTTTTCAGCTTATCAAGTGTCCTAGTCGTGTCCCATATCCGTCCATACCATCTCGAGGTCAGTCCGTTTCACATTTCGCATATCCGATTATCCGTGTTGTCTATCCGGTTCTGGTTCTTATGTATCCGTTTCATCCGGTCCGGTTCCGTCTACCGGATCGCGTATTTATATCCATCGCTCGTTCGTTCTATCTCTTGTTTAACTTTCCACTACGATATTTTGCTTTTCTTGCCATCTTGCTACTTAGATTTGAGCATCCCTTCATAGGGCCTCAGTTGTTACCATAGCTACAAAGTCCAGGGAAATGCCCGGACTATAAAAGTCTTGTATCGAGATCTTGAATCTCATCAGTTTTTGCACCCACTGGTCATCTCTCTATCATCAGGAGTCCCTCCCCTCATCGTTGAGATCGTCCTCGACACCGTTTTTCTTCATCATCGTCAGTATCCGGGTCCTTGTCCTTGACCCCTCGTTCGTATCCGGGTCCTCGTCCTTGACCCCTCGTTCGTATCCAGCCCTCGTCCTTGGCCGGGTTTCTCCCCTATCATTGTCAATCTCACTCAGCTTCGTCAATTTCACTCAGCTTTGTCAATTTCACTCAGCTTTGTCAATTTCACTCAGCTTCGTCAATTTCACTCATCTTTGTCAATTTCCACTTGTCTTTGTCAGTTTCTCTTTGTCTTTGTCAGTTCCCTTCGTCTTCGCCCCCTATCGCTCTCGATCCAGTCCCATCCGTGACCACACCCGCGCACACCCGGTCCTCACTGTTGACCAGATTATTAGTCTCCTGTCCAGAACATCGTCCAGAACCATCTTGTCTCGCTCTTGTGCACTGAGGTCGGTCGTAGTTGTCTGTCCTCGGTACTAACTCTCCACAGGACCCCTTGGGACGAGGATACTCGACCCCCACCTACTACACCCCACACCACTCAACTATCTTTCACTGTGTCTGTATCCAGTTGCATCCGTGTCTGTATCCAGTTGTGTCTGTGTCTGTACCGAATACCATCTCTGTGCGATAAAAGAAATGGATAAGTCCAAGATAAGATGAGATAAGATAGAGATAAGCGATAATGGAAATCAAACACTGATATGATAAGATTTGGTGCAGGTTACCACCTGACTTGTTTTCATCGACCGCTTTCACTTCTTCCCCTGCATGGATAAACCCGGGTACCAGATACAACCAGATTCTAAACAAAATGTCAAAATATATGCATGGTCTCTATGCGCACAAGAAAACGAATATCTAAACAAGTTTAGCAGGAGACCAAGAGAAATGGGTACGGAAACGGATACAGATATGTTTTTATACTTTATGTTTTTCTTATGTTTTCTATTTTTATTTTGTTAGATGGACGGTGAGAGCAAGAAAGGGGAACGTATGATATCTATCATATGATTGTCTGTTTTTGTTGATTCAGCGACAATTGTTCAGATATGAGAGCACTGGATGAAACCCAGGGTAAAAGGTATATGCAGTGATGACAATGATAAAATAAAATAAAAACAAGTCCAAGTCTGAGTCCAAGTCCAACTATTCATCTTCCTCCTCACTACCCTGCTCCAAGTCTTCTTCGGCCAGATATTCATCGAGGTCATTGTTGTTGAGTCCAGTTAGATCCGTTACTGGAACAGATATCTTGCTTTGTGGATGGTATGGCAACAGCCAGAAGGCCGCATACCTGAGCTTTGATATTGATCTGTCCAACTTGGCCAGCAGGTACGACCCTCCAGCAGTCCTGCAAAGGACCACCATTGGACTGAGGTACCATGGCTTCATCTTCCAGTTCAACTCCTTCTTGACTCACATGTTGCAGACCAGAACAAGGTCACCTGGATTGAATGACTGGTCCTGGATCCAGTTCTTGAACTGCGCCTTGAATTGTTTGACGGACACATATCAGGCAGCAATGACACAGTCACGGATAAGATCTATGTTGTCCTGACACTTCTGGAGCTGGCGAGCTCACCAAGCGATCAGGATGGACGTGGGAACAAGGTCAGTGTTGGGAGCGGGTAGAAGAAATGTTGCCTCTGTGATATTGAAAGGGAATAATGGCTCGACACTGTGTACCATAAAATAGGGCAAGAGCCCTGTCAACTTCATGATCGTGACACGCTCCGCCCAGAAAACTGAGTGGGTGGTGGCTGGCCAACGCACCTCCCCTCCCTGGGAACTTTTGACAATGGCCTCCCAGACATCGTAATGATGCTGTTCGACCACCCTGTTCGCCTGGGAGTTGTAAGGGGAGATCTGGATGTGATTGATGCCATACCAGGTGGACAAAAACTCAACGGCCTGTATGAAAGCAGGACCGTTGTCAGTAACGAGCTTGGATATGGCTCCCCAACAACAAAGAATATCCTCGAAAATGAAGGATGCGATGGTGGCCACGTTCTTGGATCGCAACATCCACCACTCCAGATACACAGTCAGGGCACACCGGGCCTGGATGATGAACCAGTAGCCACCAGATTGGGGCATGACCATCGTGTCGATGTGCACCTTGTGGAAGAGGCCACCAACGACAGGTATGGTAGGTGGAATGTGGAGCTTTGCGTCTGCCGGACTTGGCACTCGTGACAGGTACAGATGTACCACTTGACGTCATTGACGAGGAGGGGCCACCAAAAGCATAACAGGAGGTGAGAGTGGACAGAAAAGACTCCTTTGTGACTGAGGTCGTTGTGGGCTTTGCGGATGAGGCCATACTGGCACTCAAGGGGGACTACGAGCTGGTGGCGGCTGTGTGGTTCGCAATGGTAGAGCAACCTGTTGAGGATGAAGAAGCGGGTGGCAGCATTGACGAAAGATGCGAATTCAGCATCGCTGAGGTCGGCAGGGTGGATGTGAGTATTGAGGAATTCCTGGATCTGGTCAATCCAAGTGTCTTTCGCCACAGCTTTCACTGAATAAGGGAGCTCCGGATCGTCAACAACCAGACCTGGATTGGCGGTTGTGAAGACAGATAAGGGGGGCAGAGATGGGTCGAGACGAGAAAAGGATCTGAAATGGTGAGGGGGTAACGACAATGAAGTATGATCATTCAATAGGAAAATTGAAAACGAATATGTGTTATCTAGCCAATCTTCAAAACTATCATCGGACAGGGGGCAATGGGAAAGACCATCCACACCAGAGTGATGGGTGGCCGGAATATGAACAAGACAGAAACTGAACAAAAGAATGCCCATGATCCATCAGTTGATGGACATGTTGGGCTGGAGATCAGGATTATTTATTATCCCCTTGACGTACTTGGCGTCTACCTCCACAGTGAAGTTGGATAGTCCGAAAACGAAAATACAAATCACGTGCAACATGCAGAACAAACTGTATAACTCAAGTTTGGCCTGAGAGTAATGACTCTCGACCTCTGTCAAGCTAATAGAACCAAACCTATTTGGGTAACGTTTGCCATCCTCCCCCATCTGAGAGAGAATGTATCTGACTGCGATCACGGATGTGTCGATGGCAAGGATAACTTTGCGTCCAGACTCGTAGTCAAGATGGCGAAGTGCGGGTGAGTTGCAAATAGCGTCCTTAAGACGCTGCATTGCACATTGTTGGGGCTCCCCCCATTTGAACGGAACGCCCTTCCAGGTCAAATTGACCAACGGACAAGCGATCAAAGCAAAATCATGGATAAAAATATGAACCACCCTGTGAACTCCTAAGAATCCACGGATGTGGGTGAGGTTCTGGCAGGCCAGCCAGTCACAAATCTTTTGAACCTTGGCCTCATGCAGGATCTGGCTGTCGGATGTGCACTTGTAACCAACGATGGTGGCATCCAATGTGGTGAGGATGAACTTCTTGGCGGATACGGTAGCACTGATGTTCTGGAGGCGCTGGAGGATATGGTGAACTACCTGTAAATGCTCCCAGATGAATCAGCGAATGCCTGGATTCTCTGGGATAGTCTCGTAGGTAATATTACCATCCAGACGCTGATACTGGGTGGTGACTGACTTGACCGGAAGATCGTTGATGAATGGATATGTATACCTGGGAATCTCATCCTGTAGGATGAATGACATGTCAGCCTGATAAATCTGTACCACATTCGTATATCCCATAGGGATGGTGGTCAACTGATGCAGACCCATCAGGCTGTTGAACGTGGTGAGGTCATGTGAGTCTGGGTGAAGCAGGCATTGGTTGTATCTGGCGAAGAGATCCATCATGCCATAGACGGCAAAGCCTGCGAATGATTCTGCGAAGTGCTCGACGAATGGTGGGGTCGACAAGTCATGGATGGTGACGGCATTGAGGGGTTGAAGGTCATGCATGAGGCGGAGAGACTTGCCATCCTGCTTGAGGACACAGAACCAGTGGGAACGATATGAGGCAGCAGAAGGTTTGTAGACACCAGATGTGATCTGGTCCTTGATGATTTGAATAGTGTCCGCCCACATAGACGGGGGGACGGGAATGTTGCAAAGCACCCATGGTGTATGGGGCACAGTCGGAATCTTGACGGGCAGGAAGTATTTTTCATTGAGGCACCCCCATTCAGTAGGCACCCAGGTGAAGGTGGATTCATGCTCGCGAACGAACCAGCAGACAAGTTTGATTTCTTCTGGCAAAAGTCAGTTGGCAGGATCAAGATCTAGAGCGTTAGCGCGCTCCTGTGTAAAATGGACACCAGGTACAAAGTCTGGTGGATAAAACAGTAAAGGGGCCAATCCGGCAAGTGGATTGGCTGGGAGAGAGCGGGTGATGTGGAACTCCTTGTCAATGGGAGCCATCACTGCGCACACCTTCTTGGCTATGGGTTTGTAGACCAATGAGTGTGACAAAATATCATAGGAATAAATAGAAGTAATCGCTCGAAGGGTGTCTGGTGTGAGAGCGGATTGAGTAGACGATAAAAATGCATAGTCCACAGAGGGTGGTGGCAGACTGGCAGACAGTGGAGGTAAACGTAGATAAGAAGAAGAATAAAAATACGAATAATGAGGATGGGAAGATGATGATGGACGAGGAGAAGACAATGAAATGAAAATACCATGTTCTCTCCGGGTGGATTCCAGATCATCGAAAACTAAAAATCCACTTCAGGAGCGGATTGATGGACGTTACATCATTTGTTCTCATGGCAGTGGGGGCAGCCCTCTGACCAGGCCCGGGTCAGAAATATATACTGCTTCCCCATATTGGGGTCATGAAGAGTCATGGTCTGTGAGCTGTCTGGGTAATCACCAGTAGTAGCACCCATAAGACAGTGAAATGGTCGCCCCAGCAGGAGGTTGAAGTTAGCATGGGCCAACACCTGGACCTGCAACATAACCTCTCCTGCACTGAAGTCCAAGGCGAGGTTCTCGAGGACACCAATGGTGGTGTTGATGCTGGTGTTGGCAGAGGACATATGCATGGTATGGTTGGACTGGACCAGAAGGCCCAATCCTTCCCATACCCGCTTCAGCATGGCAACGATTTCGGATCCAGAGTCGAGGACACCGAGGATGGTGCGACCAGAACAGGCAATGCACACCTCGATGGCACAAAGAGGGATGTTATGGTGAGCGACGATCAGTCCATCCTCGTTGTAGAGGATCCAATCGCTGTACTTGCAAGCAACTGAGGCCGGATCGAGACCAGCAAGCTCATTGACTTGGACAACATTTGTGGAAGAAGTGGGTGTGACCCGTTTTACTGTAGTGAGGTCGCAAAACTGTTTGCAGAATTCAGAGGAGATGGCAAATAAATCTTTGATGGGAACCGGGATGGATATGTCCATGACCCAATCCAAGACTCACTTGGGGGCAGAGTCGTTGTCAAGGGGACACAAGTACTTGAACTGGGGGCCAGATGAGGAGGGAAAAGATGTATTAGCATTGGGAGCACAAAATGGAATATTACCGGTTGAGCTGGATAACGACATGCTGGGTCTGGTTGGACCCATGACAGCTGGAACGGATAATGACAATGGGGCAACAGGCCCCCCAGAAGACTTGCGCTGCTCTGGGCGCAACGATGAAGTATTTGGAACAGGGGTAGGAGCATGGGCGGCAGATGACGACGATGATTGTTGTTGTTGGAGTTCTGGTGAGAGAAGTTCCTCTGATATGGATGCGGAATGAGATGCCGGATACTTGCAAGGTGGGACTTGAACACCGTCAAAATGGACGCGCTTGCCCTTCTCCTTCACAGCCTTGTCAGCCTGGAAGTTGGCCCAGGCCTGGGTGATGTACGGCTGAAACTCAGGACGATCTACCTCTGGCTCAGACTCGTCATCCAAGGTATGAACTGTGGTGGTGAGGAAGGCAGAAGGGTCGATATTGAGGATGGACGGAGTGTCCAGGAATGTAGCTGACAAAATATTGGCAGAAACCTGAGAAGAAGATGCAGCCGGATTAGTAGAAGGATCAGCTTGGCCCAAGGTGAGAGTATGGTTGATAGCCTCCTTGAGGCATTGACAACCAGGGACCTGAGGGATCCCAGTGCTATCTGGCATATATAGATGGCCGTCATGGCCATGGACAATTTTGCCGGTCTGGAGATACTCAATACAAACCAGGCAGGTATGGATGTAGTGATCCGGTCCTGCACAGAACTTGCAGAAAATTGCTGATCGGTTGACATTGGCCTCCACCTTGAATGGTGGGACTGGAGTAAAAGTGGGTGCGGGTGTGGGTGCAGTTGGTGTAGTAAACTGACAAGGAGGCTGGTATGCTGGCTGCTGGTATCAGGGCTGCTGATACGGAGCAGGAGGGTTGTTCGTGGCTGTGACGGGATCATGGTGAGTGGCACCAGATAGTAAAAACTGGGTGGCCACAGTGGTATCGTCCATCGGATATGCCATATCTGGGGTGGATGTCTGACTTGACGATGGAGAGCTGGTGATGAACACAGTCCTGGAGGGCAGCAGGAAGACCATCAAGGAACATCCTGTTCCTGTCCCTCTCTGAGATCCTGTCATTAGCAATCAACGAGGCAGTGAGCTTTCTGAAGCCCCTGCAATACTCTCCTAGCTCATCCTGGCTGCGCATGGTCTTCTTGTTCCAATCTTCTACAAAATACTGAATATCAGCGAGATAGTACTGGTTGGTACCTTCACATCCGGGATATAGCTTCTTGATGGCAGTGACAAAAGCATCCCAGTCAGCTGGGATGGCGGATGCCTTGGGCAAAGTCTCCCAAAGCTCTGCCTCATTGAAGTCCGCGTACCGGATGGCTGCCTTGACCATACTGGCTGGATCGAGGGTGTACTGGACACCCATCTCCACAATTTTGGCAAGGTACCTAGGGAGCTGGGATGGTGCTTTCCCATTGAATTTTGGTGCATTTGGGGTGCCGTGAAGGGGCATGTGGTTTCCTTGGTGGGCCATTGCTGGTCGGATGGTGGGGGCTTGAACTGGTGGGTTGATGGCAAGGGCGGATGGATTGCTTGCTGGTGTGAACGGACGAGGCGGACGAGGTGGCAGGTTGACAGATAGGTCCCAAAGTGACCTGAGAGACGGTGAAGATGAGGACAAACTGGACGAATCTGAGAGCAATTGATGCTCCCACGACATGGGGGTTGGAATGAAATTTGATGCTGAACTCGATGAATCGAGTGGCGTTAAGGGTGAGAGCAGTGAGGGCAGACGTGTGGGTTCCTTGTGCAAGCAAGAAGTTCTTTGACGGGGCATGGACTGAACGAAACCTCCAGGGAAAAAGGGTGAATCTGTCATATCCCGTCCCAGCCCCTATCAATTCTGGCCTCCAAATCCCTACTCCAGGCCTCACTTGCCCAACTCCGGATCTCTTCACTCGGACTTTGCCTCTTTCGTGTCAGACTCTGTTCTCCTAGTATCAGACTTCCCTCACTTTCCTTATTTAGTATTCCCTTTGTACCTTCAACCCTCCATTCCCTAGTTACAACCCTTAGCCTCATCCCTTAGACCCTTTGCCACACCATATGCTCTCACTACGTATGTTCCCTGTCTCCACATGCTTTCCTCTTACCTGACATACCTTACCATATGCTCCTCCATTCCTCCGTCTGAACTCTGGACCAGTGAAAGATAGATAGGTGGTGTGGGGTGTAGTAGGTAGGGTCGAGTATCCTCGTCCCAAGGGGTCCTGTGGAGGGTTAGTATCAGGGACAGACCACTACAACCAACCTCAGTGCACTAGAGCGAGAAGAGAGTGTTCCGGATGATGTTCCGGACAGGAAACTAATAATCCGGTCAACAGTGAGGACCGGGTGCGCGCGGATGTGGTTGCAGATGGGACTGGATCGAGGGCAATAGGAGTCAAAGACACAAGAACTTGACGAAGACAAAGGGAAGTGACAAAGATGAAGGGAAATGACAATGACGGAAATGAAACTGACGAAGCTGAGCGAGATTGATGAGGATAAGGGGAAAAACCCGGCCAAGAACAAGGGCCGGATACGAACGAGAGGTCAAGGATGAGGACCCGGATAGTGACAATGATGAAGAAAAACGGTGTCGAGGACGATCTCGACAACGAGGAGAGGGACTTCCGACAATAGAGAGATGACCAGTGGGTGCCAAACTGATGAGATTCAAGATCTCGATACAAGACTCTTATAGTCCAGGCATTTCCCTGGACTTTGTATCTATGACAACGACTGAGGCCCTATGAAGGGACGCTCGATTCTAAGTAACAAGACAGCAAGAAAAAGCAAAGAGTCATAGTGGAAAGTTAAATAAGATGCGAATAAGTGATAAAACCGATGAGCGATAGATATAACTACACGATCCGGTAGACGGAACCGGACCAGATGAAACAGATGCACAAGAACCTAGGACTGAATACACAAGTCGGGTGAACAGATAAACGAAAGACGGAATGGACTGACCTCAAGATGGTACGGATGGACATGGGACACAAATCAGACACTTGATGGACATATGGATGAACTGAAAAAGGGGGCCTACAACCGTAGGAGGCCGCAAGCTCCTACACCAGACTTCAGTATATAAGCTTCCTGTACTCCGTTTTTGTACCTCAGTACAAATATCAAACCAGTCACCTCCTGTCTCTCGTCCGACTCCCCTCTCTCCCACTCCCTACTCCCCTCCTATGAAATATGAGGACAGAGCCTAGACAAGGGTGCGACACATAAGTCCTGTGCCAATGTCCTCCTAGGTACCCCCTGCCACTCTGAACTCCATTCGTCCCTTCATGAAGCTCATACACTAACCTTCGGACCTCTGATTGGACTTGAGTCTGGAGGAACCGGACTTAACAGTATATTCGTACTCCCTCTTGTCAAGGTTCACCCTCTCCGACAAACCCCATGTCTGCGTGCACAAGATGAACCTCCCAGTGTGAGCAGATCCTGCAGACTGCCTTTGGCAGTTCTCACGGGGTCCCTGGAGACTTTCGAAGTTTCTCCACATGCACCATGGTCACTGCGCCCTCCATCTCCAAGGTGCATAGCAGACAACCTCTGTCTCCACTAACACCTCTTCCACTTACCCTCAGCCCTGAACTTCCTCCAATGGGTTCCCAGGAGTGGGACGACGAGGAATCCGTCCAAGTCTGACCCGGCACCCCGATGCCTTTGTGCAAAAGGGGCAATGGGGCCAACCCAGGTGGAAACGACTCCTCTAGCTCCTCCGATGTGGACTCCAACCAGGGTTCCTCCACTGGGCACTTCCCCAACGAAAATAACCCCAAAGACGAAGAACACAACCAAGTCCCACTTGCCTACGAACCTTTCACCCAACTTGCCAATGCCATCAAGGGAATGACCTGCCAAGCACTCTGACAACGGAAGACTGAAGGCTCTAAGCCCAAGGTCTGGGAACCCGACCCATTTGACGGGATGGACCCGAAGAAACTCCACCCGTTTGTTGTCTAGTGCAAACTCCACTTCCAGGCCAATCCCTGGACCTACTGCAAGGATCAGACCAAGGTAACCTTCGCTCAGTCTTACCTCAAGGGGACCGCGCTCGAATACTTCGAGCTGGACCTCCTTGGACTTGAAGCGCTGGGCCTCCGACCTACGTGGATGGACAGCTGGCACATGTTCCTATATGAGTTGCAGTCTAATTTTGGACCTCACGACCCCATTGCAGATGCTGAAGCTCAGCTTGAGCGCCTCCAGATGTGCGACACCCAGTGCATCTCCAAGTATATCGTCGAGTGGAACCAACTTGCCAGCCAGGTCTGAGACTGGGGCCAAGGAGCTCTCTGACAAAGCTTCTACTCCAATCTCCCGGATCGCATCAAGGACGAGCTTGCTCGTCAAGGCAAACCTGACAACATCCACGAACTCCACACTCTTGCCCAGCAGATCGATCACCGGTATTGGGAATGCAAGGACAAAATCGCCTGCACAACCAAAGCCTCTAAATCAAACTCTGGCAACTCCGCATCCGCCTCCAAATCATCCAACTCCGGCAAGGACAGTTCATCCGGCACCACCTCTACCTCCACCTCCAGCAAACCTAAGAACAAGTCATCCAAAGGCTCCTCTTCTTCCTCCGCCAACAAGAAGAGTGGGACTGAGTCCGCCTCTGCAGACTCGATCTCCGCCAAGTTGGGCAAGGATGGCAAACTCCTCCCCAAGGAGCGACAGCGCCATCTAAAGCTTGGCTTGTGCCTCTTCTGTGGCCTCGCTGGACACTCTGCAAAAGAATGTCCGAAGAGCACCTCTAGGGCTGCGAAGGCTCAAGCAGCTGTGACAACCCCTGCTCCAACCTCCAGCTCTGCTTCCTTGGAGGCGAAAAAATAGAATGCAACTCCCCTATAGCACAGGTTGGGAGTCGCGTTGTAGGAGCCTGCGGCCTCCTACGGTTGTAGGTCCTCTTTTTCAGCTTATCAAGTGTCCTAGTCGTGTCCCATGTCCGTCCGTACCATCTCGAGGTCAGTCCGTTTCGCATTTCGCATATCCGATTATCCATGTCGTCTATCCGGTTCCAGTTCTTATGTATCCGTTTCATCTGGTCCGGTTTCATCTGCCGGATCGCGTATTCATATCTATCGCTCGTCCATTCTATCTCTCGTTCAACTTTCTACTATGATATTTTGCTTTTCCTGCCATCTTGCTACTTAGATTCGAGCGTCCCTTCATAGGGCCTTAGTCGTTGTCATAGATACAAAGTCCAGGGAAATGCCTGGACTATAAAAGTCTTGTATCGAGATCTTGAATCTCATCAGTTTGGCACCCACTGGTCATCTCTCAGCATCCGAATCCCCTCTCCTCATCGTCGTGACCGTTCTCAAAGTCGTTTGTCTTCGTCATTGTCAGTATCCGGGTCCTCGTCCTTGACCCCTCGTTCGTATCCGACCCTCGTCCTTGGTCGGGTTTTTCTCGCATCATCGTCAATCTCCCCTATCATCGTCCATTTCATTTCCGTCATCATCATTTTCCCTTATCTTCGTCATTTCCCTTCGTCTTCATCAGGTTCTCGTGTCTTCGACTCCTATCGCACTCGATCCGGTCCCATCGACCACATCCGTGCGCACCCGGTCCTCACTATCAACCAGATTACCATTTTCCTGTCCGGAACGTTGTCTGGAGCCATCTCGTCTCGCTCTCGTGCACTGAGGTCGGTCGTAGTTGTCTGTCCTCGGTACTAACCCTCCACAGGACCCCTTGGGATGAGGATACTCGACCCCCACACACATCACCCCACACCACTCAACCATCTTTCAGCATTGAGCCTGACAACTGTGCTCCTCTGACACTCCATCTCAATGTGTCCTCTCTTTCAGATCCGAACTCCCTCTGTCCAATAGTTTCCCTTCCCAATTTCTCCATCTCCAATGTATCATTACTCGTAGACTCCGGTTCTACCCATTGTTTTATAGACTCCGCCTTTGTAGACAAAAATAAGTTACCTACATACTCTGTTCCTCTGCTCTCACTCTGTCTTTTCAATGGCTCCTCCACTTCCTCTATCTCCTCTGCTATAGATCTCCAATTATCTTTCACTTCGGGAGTTTCCACCTCTGAAACATTTTATGTTACCTTGCTGGATCCCTTGTGTCGTATAGTTCTTGGACATTGCTGGCTCACCCGTTGCAATCCGTTGATTGATTGGGCTATGAACAGCATCTCATTCTGAACTGACCCCACAGGTTTATGTCGTCCTCCATCCCTCTGGAGTCAAGCTCTGACGCTCCTCTGACTCCTCCACATGAACCTTCGCCAGAACCCCCGGATTCTCCCACAGCACCTGGACTTCAGTCTCCTCTGGTCTCTTTCGTCAATGCTGCCACCTTTCACCGGGCCTGCAAGCTTGAAGGATCGACACTCTTTGCCCTCTCCCTCCATTCCATCTGCAGTCACAGTGCTATGTGCATTGATGCTCCACCCAAAGAACCTCTGGACCTGTCAAAAGTTCCCCCGGAGTATCACAAATTCACAGACATCTTCAGTAAGGGCAAGGCTGACACCTTGCCTCCGCACAGGCCGTTTGACCTGAAGATCGAACTTGAGAGCCCTTCAGGACTTCCTCAATGAACATCTCCAGATCAGCTTCATCCGCCAATCCTCCTTCCCTCACACCACACCCATCCTCTTTGTCCGAAAGAAAGATGGTTCACTCTGATTATGCGTCGATTTCCAAGGCCTGAACAAGATCACGAAAAAGGACCATTACCCTCTCCTGCGTACCTTGGACCTCCTTGAGGCTCCAAGCGGAGCTAAGATTTATATGAAGCTCAATCTCCAGCACACGTACCATTTGGTCCATGTTGCCAACAGAGATGAGTGGAAGACATTGTTCCGAATGCGCTATGGTTCCTTCAAGTGGTTAGTAATGCCATTCGGACTTACTAATGCCCCTGCCGCCTT
>JBBPMX010000331.1:0-15380 GCA_038090515.1 Pulveroboletus cf. viridisquamosus | reverse complement strand
AAGTACTCACCTCAGCTGCTGCCAGACAGGCAAAAACAACTGAGGTGCTATGGACCAGAATGAAGAGGTTTTATAGTATGTGTGACAAGCTCGTACCTCAATAGATGTCATAGATCGAAAGCATGTGGAATGCAGGTACCTTACTATGGACAAGCGATGCGATATAGTTGGTCCGGACTGGTTTATCCAGATCTGGCGTATCTGGCATAGTATCCGGTACAATCCAGGCACTGTCCAGATTGGTGGGCGAGTGGTCCTATTGTTCCTTAGCGGTTCGGGATCCCGACATGCCTTTCGAATGAGGCAATATTTCATCACAAGGTACGTAAATTTAACCACCCGTTAGTGACTTGTACCAACACTGTTGCTTAGGCTGTCCTCCTCTGTTGACGGACCCTCAAATTCTGACACACCAGTAAGCAATGGTTGAAGCTATCTATCGTCTGTGGCTAATTCACATATCTCAACTAGTGAGATCAGTGACGGCAAGCTCTCACTCTTTGGCAACAGCAATGTGGAGATGGGGGTTGAGCGTTTTGAGGAACAACATGTTTGCAACAAATTTTGTCTGTGGCCGCCGTTCAAGCTCAGTGAATTCCAAGAGTCAGACAAGCCCCTTTGATTCCTATTTTTGTAATGTTGCCACATTGTACTCTATATTGTCTGCATTGTTTCCGTGCTATGTCGCAAGTTGCGATCGCGCAAAGCCGTGAACAAAGAGCCAGAACACGTGAGCAAAAGTCACGAGCCCGTGAGCAAAAGTCACGAACCCGTGAGCAAAAGTCACGAACCCGTGAGCAAAAGTCGGGAATTAAATTTTCAGGGGGTGATCGGTGTCCTACAGAAGCTAACTACCAGAAACAGTAACTCACGTGCACTCTGAAATGATCCGACTGAGCGCAGTTGTCCAGCATTCCATACAAATGCAAGGTGTTTTAATTGACCAGAATGCGGTATGGACGCTGCTTCGGTTCATGTTCCTCGTCACGACCATAGTCGAGGATCGCGATGGAAAATTCAAAGTTAGACAAGCATGAACACAGAAGCCGTCCACATGGACCATGTACATAAAGCCAACGTCGAGGGGCTTGAATATACCACTCAGGTCCTTGAGAGGAACACTGTCATGTCTGCTCCAGTTATCCACTAGCCCGACGGTGTATTCAGTCAAGTGAGCGCATACCCCGTGGTACATTTTTCAACTCACTCTTTTTGTATTCATTGCTCTGCTCTTCCAAGCTTGTCTCTGTCTCTTCATCCAACAATTTGCTGGCAGCTGGACTCCACCTTGCCTGTGGAAGGGAGCAGGTCCTGCCATATGGACTCCTTCCCACTAGCAGTACTGCCAGCTGCGGACCCTTGTGAGTGAGCATCATGGGTGGGCCGTCCAGATGAATATCAATATCTTCGATGCCCCAATCTTCGGCCCGCTCCACATCACAATATCCCTCAATGGAATCTGGGGGAGCCAGACTATACCACAAGGAAGGCCCAATCGTCAATCCCATGAGCATGCAGCAACAACGCCTCCATCAACCTCTGAAACGCAAAATTGCACTCCCCATATTGTACTGCAATATGGATGTCAAATATCCCCACGAGTGCGTATGCCCTATCTTCAATGCGTGTCATGCATCGGCCAGCCATCCACGACAGGCATTGTGCCATATTAAGGGTACCTGGGAGAAAGAAGCTGATTTCACTTGAGGGGATAGATGCCGCTTCCAACACCGCCCACCAGAGATGATCCATCTCATCCCCCACCAGTCTGCCTATCGTTGTCAGTCCACACCTTCGTGAGTGCTTTCCACTCTCGATTATAGAATTTTATGTTCTCTGGCGCGAGCAACTAGTCCAGCCCCATGTAAACCATTTGTCTGCAGAGATATTGTCCCGGACGAGGAACCCAGAAAGGTGAGCGATACAGATGTAGGCATTGCGGTACCACTGAAACATGGAACAGATGGTTTCATCGAGTTCAGTGCTGCTGTCTTTGTTGATGTGGCACGTGTCAGACCACACAAAGCGGCACTTGTGCAAGCGTGCTATGGCACAGAAGGGGAGGAATTTGTCAAGGCTCATGCAGGTGGTGGCATCGGGGACATTAGCTTCGAGAATTCCGGTGAGTACCACTTGAGGGGAAGGTCACGTAGTAACGTAATGACAAGGTTGCAGAACAGCGGGCTCAGTGAGCATGGTCATGTGACACTGGAGGACACGGGACATACCCTGCCATCTTGGATCGATGCCCTGGCAAACTTGCTAGCCAGGTCCATATCGTAGAACGTAGGCTCACCCTTTGGAAGCCATCAATGCAAACGTATAGTGTACTTGACGACCTTCATGAAGATGCGCTGTACCCTGCACCATGAGAAACAGCAATATATCCTTTGATTCTTTGCAATGTAGGCAGCAAGTGTGGGACGACAGTACTGGGCAGTGTCAAACCTGGATACGAAGTGGAGTGTCTTGAGATCGATGAGATGACTTGGGATCTGATTGGCAGTGAATTCGGTGAGGACATCAATCCAATCTGGGGGCAGGTCTATAGTATAATGACCCTCGGGTTTGCGATGTGAGCTTCGCACCAAAGAACTCGCTAGACTTGAATGTTCAAGGAATGAGCAACCAGTGGTAAATAGTTTGAGCTATCAGGCAATGTGACAGACGAGCTGGTATAGAGTGGGTTTTACGGAACTAATACCATTGATAGTCCATCCCTAATGGGAGCAAGTTCTCTCTGAAGGGTCGGATCTTAACAACCATCACCTGTAAGCCCGCCAACCACCGACATGCCATGGATGGGTATATAAAGTGGACCAGGACATCTCAACCATCCCCCTTCACGTTGCGAATACAATACCCTTGCACGTCCAGGTACTATGTCATCTCTGTTCCCAATCTTCCACTCTCAGCCAACCATACTCTGCTTTCTTCCTCGGAGATGAACTGAAAATGGCATTTTTCAGTGCCAGATGTACGGTACACTATAGTTAGTCTTACCCTCATCCAGTCGTTTCTTGATTTGATCCCAATCCTCCCCAACGTAATTCGCGTAAGCTGCAAGAATAGATGCAAACAGGGGTTCCGAGTCGGGGTGTGTCGACGCAAAGGCACGTTCTAGGACATAAAGGTCCACCGCCTTGTCTTCTATAAGCATAGAGTGATAAGCCAATCCGAAGTCGATCAGTACCTAAGAGCGTGCTTCAACACACGCTGATATCATTGCTCATGCTGTCTGAACTCACTAGGTCATTGTTGCTTGCCCGGAGCATCATATTCGACGTGGTCAGATCCCCATGAACGATATCAATAAGATGGAGCTTTGCGATCTCCACACCAATCTTCTCCATAAGTGTTTCTGAGCCAGAAGATAAGATCAGCCCACAAACAAATCTGAGTCTGCAACGGAAAGTCCACAGACCAATGGAAATCGCATTTACACACCCCCACTTGGCTGCTCGGGTACTTACATTATCAGGGAGTTCTACATAATCCACTGGACCGTCATCATCTTCAGAGTAGAAAAGGAGTTGTTGATGTGATTCGTCGATTCCTGCTAGGATCAGAGTTTATATTGGTGGGCCTTCTATAAACTCCAGCCCTAGGCAACCCTTGGACACATCCACCAGTCTGATACCAGGCACGTTCACACCTGCGCTACGATGAGTGAGCCTGGTGGGCAGATTTAGTTGGGTAAAACCACAAGAACCAGCGGTCGGCCTACCGCAAACATCGCAACAGCGTTCGAGCCTCACCGACCAAGTGCTGCCGTGTGAGGATCTTATCCAACACCGGATCTCTGTACTTCTTTGGGAACTGGTGTTTGAAGAGAATGTCAGCCATGATGGGCGTAGATGGACTGCCTGCCTTGATGTCGGCTTCAAGAGGGCCCCAGTCATCGTGGGAAGACCGGAATCTGATACAAGTCTTGTATACTCTCTGAATGGGGGAGAAATAGGGACAAGGTGAGTGTGGGCAGCGTCGACAGAGTGAACGGTGGGACTTGCAGCCTCTGCACCCTGTGATACCCATTTGGACATCTCCAGCAAACGTTGGGAGGGAATCCATATGGATGGATCAAATACCATGTCCTTGATGAAAGTTGGGAGTTCGTCCAAAGGTTGAGGTGATGTGCGACGAGTGAACCTGGTTGTGGGGACTAGGATGCCGAAGGCAGCCTAGTGCTTAGTCAGTGTGCATGGGAGAGTACCTGGGCTGTCCACCAATTTGTGACTGTGACAGTCACCCTTCTCACGAAGATAGGGGTCTGTTTCACTAGCCCAGGGATGGGTAAAGAAACTGGTGGCAGCGGGTTTCAAACCTGCGAAAGTTCTCATCAGGGGGCTTAGACCACTATCCCAACCAGCTGTCTTTCCAGGACTATTTAGGATAGACTACCACTCATGGTATTTCCGCAAGGGGAGTAGGAACATGAGCACGTCTGTGGTGCAAATGCGACCCCCCACAGGAGTGGTCCACAGGATGGGGTATAGCAATGGGGGATAGGGAATCTTCCTACCAGGCTAGGCCATCTGACGATCCCCAATGCCATTCGAGCAAGAGGGGCCCTTTCGGGCACCGACCGGCATTTGCTCGTCTCCATATAGTAAGCCAAGCTGGATCCAACCGGGCTTGGCGCTCTCCCTCACCATCCGAGGATTTGCACACAGCGACACTGACTAGATAATTGGCACAGTGACAGTAAGTTACAGCACGACATCTCGGCAGCGTCACAGGGGCACAAGCCAGCGCAGCACAGTCTAGCAGTCAATCTAACCTGTTCATAGTTCACAGTAGTACAGCATTGCTCTCGTATGTGCTTCCTGATGGGCAAGTATTTTCTAAATTCTTAATATCAAAAATCCATGAAGGACAGGTAAGAGTATTTGGCGACAGGGCTCTGTACTCGTGAATCATCTCATTCAACCGAGGGTACAGTGCAGCTTGTATTTGTTTGGTACTCTGGCTTGACGGTCGTTTGCCATGGCCAGTGCGACTACCCCATCGCCATCTGGTCCAAATACAGCACACAGTGAGGATGGCACTGGCAGCCCTGGTGTAGTCGATGTCCTCCTCAGTCTCACCACGTATCTGCAGGTCCCCTACGCCACCCTTGTTCGTTCGGTGTTCGGTCCTCCACCCGATCCAGAAGCCATAGCGCCCATCCGCAAGCAGCTCGCAGACAAAGGCATCCTGTCCGCAGTCCAGTCGACCTCACAGTCCAAATGTAATGCTGGCAGGTAATGTCGGCATTTACACAAGAGTCTCGCCCAAAGGTAACCTGAGTAAACACTTTAGAAAAGACTGGGGGGTATGTACATGAGAGCTTCCACTTTATACTATGTCGGCTAGAGCAGTAATATCAATCATCCGTAGCCTAGACATCCAACTGAGCCCATCAGGTGTGTGTATATATCGTCGGGTCAAGGGTTAGTCTCTTTCTGAGTTTCCAACACTCCTTCTGACGTCAATCTGACGTTCTGACAGATGGTTGCCATGCTACATCCCCTCTTCCGGCCGTGCGTCCCTATGCACGACCTCCATCCTCCATGGCCAGATCATCATCCGGAACTCCCTCCACATCTTCAGCACTCTCATCCTCCTGAATACCCAGGTCTTCCTCGTGACCAGTTGCTTCTGGTGGTATGGCCGACGGCATCTCAGTTGATGGGTCATGCCAAGAGCGGGATGGTCCAGCAACTGGATTCCCGCGCGGTCGTGGTGATTTGCGACTCGGAGAGGAACACCAATCACGTGGCTGGGCGGGAGAGGTTGAGCAGGCCCCACCATGCCAACAGGGCCAGCGGTGATTTGGAGAGTAAGTACTGATGCGGATTTCCCCTTGTCCGAGACGGCGTATCTGTCATTCGTGGACTTC
Source organism: Pulveroboletus cf. viridisquamosus (assembly GCA_038090515.1). Lineage (NCBI taxonomy): Eukaryota > Fungi > Basidiomycota > Agaricomycetes > Boletales > Boletaceae > Pulveroboletus > Pulveroboletus cf. viridisquamosus. The sequence continues at coordinate 9,499 of JBBPMX010000331.1, read as the reverse complement.
ACAAGTAATGCGACGCCGTCGAGCCAGCTCTGACTGAGCAAGAGCCTCCATGTAGACGGTTTGGTTGGACTTTTCGGGCGGTGAGGTAGATGGGGGTGGCCGGTTGCCAAAGAATGTGGCCAGGTCGGGCTCAGGGCAGAACGGTTCGAGCCAGCGCCCCTCGCTGTCGAATTCCGAAAAACGGCTTTGAATGCCGGGTTCTGCATTATAGGTGCGGGCAATCCAAAAGTATCTAACAGGCACAGGAGGCAGCTGATCGGCATACACCCAAGTGCAGATCTGACGGCTATACTCCAGACACAGTTGGAGGTGCACTGCGGGGACAAGGTTCGAGATGCCGGATTGATCCACAAAGATGAAATCACAGCCGTGACGAAAGATGGTGGTTGAGCGATCAAGGGTATCTGAGGGGTGTCTGGGATTGTTGGGCATGGTGGGTGTTAAGGCAGCTAAAAAAAAGGAATCTTCTTGCAGAGTGGTGACTTCGCACAGGCCATTATATACCTGCGAGTCGTCGAGGGGTGGTCGTCCGGACCCTCTCGATAAGTCTGTGATACGCTTAACCTCCAACAAATCAAGGTACTCGGTTAGCTTGTCTAGGTGCTGGAGCTCGGAGTAAGGTACCCAGGTAACATCACCCGATATTCAAACCACCTCAAACAATGCCACGGTCCCGGTTCCAACATGGGACTTGATTACCTTAATCGCCCATTCTGGGTCGGTTTCCCCAAAGTCCACAACCTGAGTTTCTAATTGACCCGGAAACAAATGGTCATCACTTGGGTGATGAATCCGCAGCAATGAGGAATGGAATACATGTATCCTACGCTGCCAGAGACGTGGCGGCAGCTCCAGCTCAAACGAGTTGTTTCCAAAGTCCTTAGTGATGTGGTAAGGTCCAATATACTTTGGGACTAACTTCCGGACCTGCCCCTTTGGCAGAGACATGTTCTTAGTCAATACATATGTCAGGTTATGTATTCGGAAGGGAGACAGGGTTCATTTCCGGTTGGCCACACGACTCTGCTTAACCCGGGCCTCTAATATTGCATTGTGAGCAGTCATTACTGCGAATTTCATTTTCTGTGCAAATGCCCAGACACTTGGATATTTATCTTTCGTGACATCATTCCAGATGAAAGTTCTTGGTTGATGTCTGGTGTTTAGGAAAAAGGGAGAATACCCTGTTGTTTCCAATCGTGCCATATTGATAGCGAACTCAACTGCAGGAAGGCAGGACACCCAGTCCCGTTGGTTTGGGTTGATGCAGGATCGCAGCTTTTGACCAACAGTCCGGTTAGCTCGCTCAGTAGCCCCATCAGATTGAGAGTGATAAGCACTGGACATCCGCTGCTCCACCCCAAGGAGCTTATTAAGGTGTGTCCAGAAGGTACTCGTAAAGAGGACATCACGATCACTGACTATCGCCCTTGGCAGCCCATGATACTTATAGACTTCTGCAAATATCAGTTCCACAACCTCGCGGGCAGAGTAGTTTATACGACTTGGCACCAAATGTACCATAGCTGTAAGGAGGTCAATGATCACTGTAACTGAGTCAAATTATCCATCCCGATTGGTCGACAGCGGTAGTGGCCCGATGAAGTCAATCCCAATTGATTCCCATGGCCAGGAAGGTATATCCAATGGGTTTAGCAATCCAAAGGGTTTGTGATTGGATGGTTTACTTCGACTACAGGTCCGGCATGAGTTACAGAACTTCTGCACCTCGCTTACCATGTCTGTCCACCATACAAACTCACGCAAGTATGTGAGGGTTTTCTGAGCCCCCAAGTGAGCTAGTACTGAGTGTGCCTGGTCTATCAGGCGTTCGTGTGCCTTCCACCTGTCTATAAGTATATCCGGGATACCAATCACCTCCTTCCCTTTTAGGGTAAGGATGACATATCCATCACGCATTGTGAAGTTCCGGTATGTATCCGGTGCATCCAAGACCATTTTGAAAAATGGGTCCTGATCGTGTTTTCCTTTCAGCTGCGACAGGACTTGGTCTGAGTCAAGGAACGTCAAAGGAATCTGCTGATCCTCCTAATCCAGACCCAGATCTGGATCAGGATTTATAGTTGGGTGCTCCTGACTAGTAGGTGTTGTAAGAATGGTTTGTGTGTTTTGTTCACTACCCTCCCCACCAGGTTGACCTTGTGGCCTGCGAAGGACAAACCTTGGGTGGACACACTGGGCAAATTCAGTTGAGGTCTCAGGCTAGCCAGTTTCAGCAGGGAGCACAGGATGGTGACCACATGCAGAAGAGCCTGCCTGAGCAGGAAGATGAATAGTCAGACGAGGAGGGACAGGGTCCCCAGACCCAGATGCCCCACCCCCACCCAACACACTAGGCTCACCAGCTACCCCAGCAGACTCATTAGCATGGTTACCACCCAGCACGAGAACACCAGCATCGAGGCCAGCCAACAGAGGCACGGTAACGTCAGCCAAAGCAGGAGCAGGCTCAGCAAAGTGCACATATTCACCCATAGCACGCTGAGTACCCGGGCTATCAAAACTGTAGAGGCGGGACAATGCGTCCGGGAGGATATTCTCCACACCTGGCAGGTACTCAATCCGAAAGTCGAATTCACTAATCTTTTCCAACCAACGGGCCTGCCGCCCAAACAGGTTCCTCTGATTCATAAGGTGAATGAGGCCCTTGTGATCTGTTAACCAGGTAAAGGCCATGCCCTGCAGGATATCCTGGTACCGCAGCATCCCTTCAATCCCAGCTAGGAGTTCCTGCTCATGCACCGGATAATTCTGCTGGGTGGGTGTCATCTTTGCACTGAAGAATGCCACAATGTGGGCTGACTTCCACATAGCTCCCTGCGAAATCACTGCAGTCACCCCATTGAAACAGGCATCAGTCATAAGCCAGATAGGGTGAGCATCCAGACCATATATCAAGGGCACCTGCCGATGATCCCGACATGCCACTACATACTGCTTAACTGTGTCAAAGGCACGTTGTTCAGTATCTGTCCACTCGAAAGGTACGTTATCCCCTGTTTGAGCAGACAACACTCCTAATGGAACCCGGACCCTGTAGATGTCATCGGCGAGATATCCAACAGACCCAATGAATCCACGCAAGAGGTCCCGGTTGGATGGCGTCTTCCAGTGAAGAACGCAATCCACTTTGGAAGGATCCATTCAGATACCTTTATCATCAATAATTTGCCCGAGGATCTTTGCCTTGGCACACAAGAATTGGAGCTTACTACTGCTGAGGTAAAGTCACTCCCGCTTCAAAATTGTCAGAATGGTGGTGACATGTTTCACATGTTCAGCCAGTGTGTTAGAGTAGATTATAATGTCGTCGAGATAGACATCCATCCAGCGGCCCAGATAGCTGCTGAACAGAAAGTTCATTAACACTTGGTAGGTAGCAGGGGCGTTGCAGTCCCCAATCTGAATAACAGTGCTGAGCATGTTCCCATCCGGTGTTGTCACAGCTGACCAGTCAACATGTTCAGGGATGATCCGGATCTGCTCGTAGGCATCCTGACCATCGATAATGGACTGGTACCGACCCTTACTGACCCGTCTCAGGATGCCATTGATGTCAGGCAGTGGTGAGGATAACTTTCGAGTGCCTGCAGGTCCACCACAGTCCGTAACCTGTCAGTACCCAGTTTCCGGATGAACAACATGGGAATTGTATTCCCAATGCTTGTGACCTTCCATCGGCCTGTACGCAGGTAAGCCTCCCGCTTTGCATCCCACTGAGGTCTCAAAGCCTCAGGACAGCGAGATGGCCGCCATGGATAGATCCTTTCCGGATCAATCAAAGGAATTTGGTGATTGATGGCCCGAAGTGGTGGTAAGTCCGTGTCACTGGCCTTAGCGCAGAGGGGTTCAGCCAGAGTGACTAGCTGCCTGCAGATATCATCTAGTGTCTCATTCAGGACATCCATCGCCCGAGACTCTAATACCTGCACCTGAGGACCCTGGATCAGTTCCGGATCAGTGCATCCGATCACCACTCGCGGTTCATTAAACCCTAGTGTCACCTTGTGCTGAAATAAGAATGGTGTGCCCAATATCAGGTCATAATGCTGAATATTAATAACATCGAAATATCGTTCATCTCGGATCCCCTGGTAAGTCAAGGTTGCTTTTGTCCCGTAGTTTATCTTAGACCATGAGCCTTGTACTGCAAGCTGCACGGTGAGCGGCTTTTCCAATGTAATCTTAGGCAGCTTCAGCTGCTCAGCCAAAGTGGCTGAGATAAAGTCAGCCAAGGATCTGGTGTCAATTAAAGCACGAGCCGGTCTACCATTTACATCCACCTGGACAACTAATGGTTTCAGAATAAGTCGTTTAAAATCCTTGGGTATGGATGCATTTCGTTGTAGAGATGCATAGGTTCCAGATGGTACCTGCACTCCAGCAACGCCCAGCCAGTTACCATCGTCATCCAGTGCCAGTGTGGTTGGATACTGACTGAATGGTATGTGCTGCCCATGGGCAAGCACTGGTGTAGATCGGCCTCACTGGCTGAATCCCCACACAATCCCAGCTGAATACTGGATCCGGTCTTGGTTCACCTGCTGCCATTCAGCCCTCACTAGGTCCGGGTCATCTTCCAGTATGCCAATGAACCGGATGGGTAAGTCATCTGTTAATGGAGGTCCATTCACCAAGAGATCTAATGCATCCTGAGCAGAATATACCTGCTTCTGGTACCATCGAGTAATGTTCCATGATCCGCGCATAACCAAAGCAGCAGGGATATCAGTTTTGAGTTCTATATCTCTGTCCCAGAGAGTATATTGGCATCCGGACGAGGTCTCATGAGTGACACATCAAAACCGATAAGCTTGCCCATCACCCATCCATCCGCCTGCAAATGCAGTGGTCAGGATTTCTTCAATGCGCAGGGCAACTGCATTTCCCATCAGTATGTGTCACCATCATAGGGTCTGAGATGACTCCTTCTGATGGTGGGTCAATTTCTTGGCAAACCATTCTCCCAGCCAGAATTCACGGTTCTCAAGGAGGCTAGTTTGGATCAGGGTATCCCATTCCGGAGTACCATCCTGGGACGAATCACAGATCACATGGTGAGTATCGCTCACCCGATACACGGTAAATCGGTCTCTCATAAATACATCTGACCGGGTAAGGTCATCACCTGGATAGGGAGCACACAAATTAAGGACATGCTCAGCCCGTCGTGCAACCGGATCCCCAAACCAGCCAGCAAGTGTTTCCGGCAGTTGAGTACAAAAGTGGTTGGTCATCAACATGACTGATCTGAGCAGCAGACCATCAATCCGGTCTAAAGAGTCCACTTTATTCCGGGCATCTTCAACATCCATAGGAATGGAGATGCTATAGTTGGTGAGTTTTCCCAGCAGTTGCCCATCACTTCCCCCGGTTACAGTATTCTTATTTGGACACTCATTACTGAAGTGACCAGGTAATTTGCAGTTAAAACAGAGGCCCTTTTTTATTGTCTCTTCGCGCTCCTCGTGGGTGAGAGTGAATTGTTTTTCCTTTGGTTTGTCAGGTTTCGGATGGTCAGTGGTGCGGCTCGACTGATTTCCCTGCTTGCCACTATTCTTATGATTACGAAATGATTTCTTTCGACTGTGTGAAGGTTGGGATCCTTGAGAGGACCCTGCAGCAGCAGAACTGACTTCAGGTTTTGGAGAGCCAGTCTGATTACTGGTCTTATGTTTAGGCTCAAAAGTTACCCCTCCTAGGCGAACTGGTCGTTCCGACCCGCCTCCTTTAACGGAGTGGGCAATTTCTAATACCTCAGCTGCAGCAACTACCTCACTTAGTGAGGACTTTTCTGGATTTAACTTATCCTTCCAGAGTTCGGTTTGTATCCAGGGCTGAAAACTGCTCCAAAGTTTGGTGACTTTTTCCCACTCACTGACATCGCCAATCAGATTCCATAGCTCATAGAGCTCGGATACGTATTCTCGGACGGTGCAGTTACGTTGTAAACTCTCAGTTAGCTTCTTCTGCTGCTTGGTCCGGAAATCCACTGGAAAGCAACTGTTGAATAACTCCAGGAAGAAGCTATGTAAATCCCATCTGTATGGGTTTCCTGATACTTCTCGAATGTAGAATTCGTGAGCATGGCTAGTCAGATAATGTGACAGTACAAAGACTTGTTTATCCAGCTGGACACGGCCAGCCTCAACATATGCTGCACCCTCAGTTAGGAAGCGATGAAATGCCCGTGAGTCTGGGAATCCATCATACTTAGTTGGTGGGATCAGTTTTAATTTCCCATACCCAGACTTCTTCTTAGACTTGGACTTAGAATGTTTGCGACGTCGACGGGTCCTTGAGCGCTTACGCTTATGGGACCGATGATTCACAGATTGGTCATCGGAGGTTGTGCTATCCGGAGCTGATGAGCTTTCACTGGAACTGTCATCATCTGAGTCCGAGTTACTCGAACTATCGGAAGAGTTGTCTGAGGACTTGGTACCCTCCTCAACATCTGCATCATCCGATGTTGCTTGTTCTACATGTTTAAGAGCTCTTCCCAGATAGCTGGTTGGGGCTATCTGTTGAGCCGGTTCAATGACTTGGGTTTTTGACTTCCGAGGCTTCCGCCCTTTCCGGTCCAGTGCAGTGGTTATCAGGTCCCAGACTGGGTCTTGCTTTGTCCGATGCTTGGATTCTCTGCCGGATACAGGTTCCTTCGTTACAGAGTTTGTCTTAGCTGTCAGATGGCTTGGTACCTCACTTGGGGTGGGTACCCTTGATCTGCCCTTATTTTAGGTGCCAGTATCTGATCTCAGTGCTGGCCCCTCTTGAGCCCCAGAAGAGTACCTCACTGGTTTCCCTTCCCTGCTGTGATGAGGTGCACCCTGTGCATTCCAGTGGGTAATCTCTGCTCATTGTTTATCAACATCGAGTTCACCCGGGTCCATCCGGATCCCACCCCACTCTCGTGGGTCCAGTCCTTTACCCTTAGACTGAGATGGCCCCGCATTTCGGTCTGCTGGAATTTCGAGCAATGGTCCCTGTACCTTGCTCATCCAAGACTGGTACAGTTCACGTTCCGAGCTAGTTAGTCCCCTTTCAGCCTGTCGGACATGATCAGGCACCTTCCGGGTACTGAGTGCTGCAGCAGCTGCTCTGTCCTGCGCACACTGTTGCTTAGACACAACGGTAGTCCAAGACTCATCCATCAAATCGGGAGTTACTTCCTCAATTTTTACTGGTATGAGCATCTCCCGTACCTCGGGAAGATGGTACTTGGTACGCCTACTATGCTCTTCGCCCTTCCGCTCTCCCATTGCCGGTTCGGGAGCAGGCGGCGGCGGTCTCGTCAGAACAACATCACGATACAAACGTGTTGTGTCTGACGGTACTCCCAGGGATTCCACCACTGGGGACCTGATTGGATGAGAGGGGTCACTAGTGGTGTGACGGCAGGGGGTACTATCCGCTTCCGGCTCGGAAGCCTTTCCACTTCGTAGGGAATATCTATGCATTTGTTAGTTACTAAATAGAATGATAGAGCACACTTTCTTGTTGAATGCGATTGGCAAGTGTCTGAAGCTAACTTGGTCCGTTCGCTGGCCAGGTGTAAGGGTTCCGGAGGTCAGATGGTAGGTTGCTAGAGCGTGGTCAAGTCAAGAGAGTTGAGAGATGATAAGATCAGGTTAAAAATATGTAACACTGGCAGGTAATGTCGGCGTTTACACAAGAGTCTCACCCAAAGGTAACGTGAGTAAACACTTTAGAAAAGACTGGGGGGTATGTACATGAGAGCTTCCACTTTATACTACATCGGCTAGAGCAGTAATATCAATCATCCATAGCCTAGACATCCAACTGAGCCCATCAGGTGTGTGTATATATCGTCGGGTCAAGGGTTAGTCTCTTTCCGAGTTTCTGACACTCCTTCCGACGTCAATTGCCACGCTACACCAAATCAAGCCACTTCCGTTCAGCACATCATCATGAACCCCTCGAGCATATGATCGCGTGCATCTTGAATCACGCTGACGGCCCATTTACCTATGTCACGGCATCGACAGCCCCTTCAAGTGGAAGAGGCAGAGACGCGTCCCGCCCGGACGCATGTATCGCGCTTGGACGTGGTACCCACAAGCGACGTTGGCATGAGGTTGCCATTCCATTTGAGTTGGACCCGTTTGAGGAGGAGGATGGTGAGACCGAGTATGACGTACGTCCACATGTGTTCATTTGAGCTAGGATGAACGATCACCACAGAACAGACAAGACATGATATGGCACCTCCACACCCTCCTGTGCAAGGACCCGCGTCGCCAGTTCACGCTCGGGATCACCATCGAGGACATGATGATGTGCATCTGTTATGGCAGCCATGCGTTTTTCGCTGTGTCGGCACCTATCGATGTCGTTTGGGTAGGTCGTGTGTGTATGGATGATGTCGATGCTGATGTGCCTAGGATATCAACCAGGTCCTCTCGCTCTTTCACATGATTGGGCAGAAGCGGGAGGTGGATCTCGGGTGGGATCCCACTGTCGAGCGCATTGACAATAACACGTATGCGTTCACGATCGACGGAGACATTTATACCATGATGCATCCGCTGGCAATGTATGGTGCAGATAACGGCATGGCACCCGGGTGTATTTAGCGCAGGACAAGGACGGGAACGACGTCGCGATAAAGGACGCATGGCGAGCACATGGCCGCACGTCCGAGGGCACCATTCTGAACCAGATCCTGTAGGACGTGCAGGCCAAGTTTGGCGAGGCATCAGATGTGGAAAACTATTTTGTTCGCATCTGTGCTTGCGAAGACATCGTCGTCTCTGGTAGCCCTGACATGACGCTCACCCTAGAGAGTGAGGATGTCAAGTGGACGGATGTTGAGGCGTGCCACCCTACTGGCCCACCTTGTACTCCTGCTGTAGGAGGTATACCACTCATGGACATTCGACCGGCCAAATGGCGATGTGATGCGGAAAAGGTCACCGTGCCATGCAGGATACACACCCAGACCATGTTCAAAGACATTGGAAGACCTCTCGAGGATATCCAGTTTTTGGCCAATAGTTTTGCGTGCTTGTCCGATGCACAAAAAGGTGTGCCATTTGATTTGTTTGATTCGCCCATGACGGACGATGGACAGGCTTGTATTATCTGCACAAGGTTGGTTGGGTGCACCGTGATGTCAGCATCAGCAACATCTTGTGGATCAAGGAGAACGGTCAGTATATTGGCAAGCTGTCCGATTTCGAATATGCCAAAAAGGTGGACTTGAGCGCCCCACCCGATGTTTGAACGGTGAGGCATTCAAATCTCTACCGGCGCACTTCTCATGATGTATAGGGAATGTTGCATTTCATGGCTGCCGAGGTCGGAAATCAGTCCTACCTCTTCAGGCTGGAAAGACCGTTCATCGAAGATGCCCCACGGTGTAAAACAAATAATCCTTTCTGGATGGATAAGGATTGAATAAAGGGTGCGAGTATAGACTTGACCCAAGGGAGGGGGACAGGAGAGACACAGGGAG